>JAKTWI010000233.1:0-58193 GCA_030561065.1 Sporopachydermia cereana | reverse complement strand
TCATGAGACAGTGAATTACGCGCCCGATGGGACACCCAGACGCCAACAGCATATGACACGTTAATAGGAATCTGAAGACAATTGAAAGATCATCAAAACATAATGGAGAGGTGAGTTGGAGATATAGCTGGTATACTGAGGTAGAGTATGGTGATTGCTCATGTTTGGACGCGGTTTGCTTGTGTCTCATGTCATTCAACCAGTTAGAGTCGTCCATCATCACCCATCCTTGACCGGTATCTCGTACCTTCTCAGTTTGAGAATCAGCCTGATTGATCTATCTGACAGTCTGCTACACCGCTTACAGAGATCCAATAGGAGGATAGTTCAGTGTGCTGAGAAATGGCTCTGAAAGGCGCCGGTAAAAGCATTGGGCTACTAGCCCTTTTGCTGGTGGTTCTGGCCCTGCAAGTGCTGAACGTATATGCCCTAGAGAAAGATATACCAGGGGATGTGGCCAGAGACCAATGGGTTGATGCTGATCTGGGGCTCGACTTGAACAAAACCAGTTTTGTTAACGAAGGCTTGCAAAGAGAGATTAACTTGGAGACTTCGTATATCCGGGAAACGGTGTCGCTGGAGATCAAAAACATTGGTGAGGAGGCCCGGGACACGTATTTCTATCTGCTGGACAAAGACTTCTATGATCATCTGTCTCTTAGCGAGGCTGTTGAGAAGCCCAGCAATAAGGCTGTGTTTTGCCAGCCGGTGCTATCAAAACTGGGACTGCCTTTCATCAAAATGAAGCTCGCCACTGCTCTCCAACCTGGGGAGACAGCTAAAATCTCAATGGTGGCTATTTACACCAATGTTCTGCAGGCTCTACCGACAGAGATCAAATTAGGAGAGACTCCTCATCTGTTGCTGACTACCTACAAACTGCCATATTCTCTTTATCCAACTGGAACCTCAACGCTTCAGCTCAAGGGTATCACCCAATCGGCGAAGGAGCTTCAATTGTCAGCCGCTGAGACTCCTAAGGAGTTTCTAGGTAAGCAAATTGAGCATGCTCTTGTTTACGGCATCTTCAACAATGTGCCTCCGTTCACCAAAGTTCCCTTGTTCCTCCACTATGAGCGCAATGCGCCTTTACTCCATGTCGACTCGCTGAGAAGAGAGGTGTGGATCTCTCATTGGGGCTCTTCTCTCTCGATAGAGGAACACTACAACCTGACCAATAATGCTGCTGCATTGAAGGATGATTCGTTCTCCAGATTGGATTGGAATAAAGGATACTATGCCTACTCTGCCTCTCCCGCTATCAGCAGGATAGACTTGAGTTTGAGATCTGCTGTCAGAGAACCTTACTTCACCGATTTGGTGGGGAATGTCTCCACTTCCAATTTCCTGAATATTGCCAGTGACAAGGCGGCATTGACTCTGAAACCCCGGTTCCCTGTTTTTGGAGGATGGAAATACAACTTCACTGTCGGCTGGTCCTCAGATCTGTCTCTATGGTTGCGGAAGGGCGCTAATCCCGATACCTATGTTGTGAAGATTCCTCTTTTGGAGACTATTCGAGACATCTCATATGGAAAAGTGGAGTTGAGATTTCTGTTACCTGAGGGCGCGGAAGTCGTCAACTTCGCCTCTCCCATCAGCTTTAAAAACAGCTATGTGACTACAAGAAAGTCGTATCTTGATACGAAAGGCCATACTGAGCTCGTCATAGAGTATGAGAATCTGGTTGACGACCACTCCAGAGCCGAAGTTTTGGTTGAGTATAAGTATACAACTGATAGCATGCTTCTTAAGCCACTGTACGTCTCTGGGCTTTTCTTTGCTCTGTTTCTGGCTGTTATCGTGTTCAAGAAAATCGATATCAGTCTGAAATGAACCTTCACCAGTCATATCGCATCTCCCTCTCAAGAAACTACTTCACAAACATCACAACATCAACAAGACACCACAGTCATTCATTGTTCTTGGCTACATGACATGACACAATGACACTGGAAAAACATTATAATACTTTAGATATATGTATATATCCATACACTCTAGGCTCCTATGTCTGACCGAGGTTACAGATCTTTCCACATTACTTTTTCCATGCACTCAAACTTCTTTTTGCACTCTTTGACGATCCCCATGAACTTCAGCTCTGCTACACTCTGCAAGAACCACGCCAGGCTGACTTTATCCCATTCGTCATCCACGCTGACTTTCTGCTTCAGTTCTTTTATGATTTCAGGGCTGAGAGACTTCTGGCTGTCCCTCAGGTAAGGGTGTCCCTTTTCGTTCCAGCTGTTGATTGCCTTTTGAATGTCTTCTCTTTGAAGAGTGCCTTTGAATGCAATGTACCAGTCATACACGTTGATGAAAACGCTGGATTCTCTGTAGAGAACAAAAAGCGTGCACAGCAAGGGAGGGAACTTCTCCTCCGAGGATGTCTCATAGTTGAGGTAGTGGTTAGGGGATATTAGTGCTGTTGTGATCGCATTTCTGTAAGAAGGATAAAACACATTGGCTTCCAAGGACGAGGAGTCCGCAATGCATAATTCCTGAAGAGGGAGTTTGTGTAGAGGCTGGATTTTGAGAGACTCCGCAATCGAGCGCTGAAATGAGCCATTCAGAATTTCCCGGGTGCTGTCGACTATCTCCTGAGGAGCATCTTCAGCCAGTCTTTGCAGGATTTCTTCTTTCGAGCTGAGGATACTGTTCACGCTATCTTGCGACAAATCCAGAATCTGACCCGCCAGGTCTGTTTGGAACCTTTCATCTTCTTGGAGGCTCAAATAGAGATCTATATGAGCCATCTCTGAGATTAAGGGCAGATACTGTTTGATGCATTGCAGTATCTTTGTCAATTGCACCAGCAAGAAATTAGAGGCGTATATCTTCCCGAAGCATTCAATTATAAATTGTTTGAGTGCTTTGTTGTCTGTCAAAAGTTTCTTTATAGTCTCTCTGTTGCCCTTGTCTGGTAGTAGTTCCTCAATGTACCGCCGAAAGCTTGGAACCATCCGCACTGCTTGGAAGTGGGTTGGAGTGAAATATTTATCGATCGCTTTCGACAGTTCGTCGTCTGATGCTCTGGCTAAATGCAAAACTGTGAGGGGGCTGGAGTAGAAGAAGGACATGAACGCGTACTTGAGAGAGGATATAAAAGCATCGACACTCCTCAAAGAGTTTCTATTCCGCGTCAGGATGGACTTGATCAGTCGCGGATAGAGTTGGAGTGAGTATTTGTCGTAATGCAGTATAACCTTTCTGCAGAGTTCATTGATAATGCCCTCGGAGTCACTGGCATTGAACCGAACACCAGAAATGTGTCTCACTGTTTCTCTGGGTAACTTGGCTTGGAAAAACTCCAAGGAGGTAGCGATACCTAGGATAACCTTGAATGGTATGCTTTGGCGATATGAGCTGAGAGTCTCCAGTGTTAGTAAGTGCAGTCCATAATGGGAAATTCTAGCAAGATAACGTCAATGCCTCAAACAGCCAGGCTTTCTTCGATTGTTGTTTGTCTTTCCGCTTCTCATGAACTTACAAAGTCATATCAAGAATCTGAGCGAGAACATCGATATCGAATGAATCTGCGTCCTCAATAATCAGAACGACGCGCAAGTCTTTCTTGTCATTGAAAGTCCGGCACCAGTCTTCGAGAATATCAAAATCATATCTCAGTCTTTTGTCGTATCTGTTCAATGTCCCTTCTTCCTCATCGTCCTCGTCATCCTCATCACCACCATCATTACCGATTTTCACTTTAGCAGGAGTTCCTCTCTTTTTGAGCGATCTCGCTTTTCTTCCCTTTTTCGATTTTACTCCTTCTTCTTCTTCTTCTTCTTCCTCCTCCTCCTCCTCCTCCTCCTCCTCCTCTTCCTCTTCTTCTTCTTCCTCCTCTTCAGATTCAATCTCTTCCTGAAGCTCCTCGTCGCTGTGAACTCCTCCATTGTCTTTCTGGCTTTCGTAGTTCCGTTCAGTCAGTCGTATGATGATATCTCTCATTGTGACCTTGAGGTTAATGCATTCTTTTGATTTCAGACTGACTGTTTTCACATCAGGAATTTGCTCGAATTTATGGTTCAGCTGGTTGAACAGCCTGATGTGATTTGCAATGTTTGCTCCTGGAAAGACAAGAGCTGCTTCAAGCTTGTCGAAGGATACAAACGGTGCCTTCACGAAGTCTACCAGATCGCAGGTGACTTCGTCGTTGGCCTCAACTAGAATATCCTATGGAATGCAATAGCTTGAGTTAATACTCATTTGGCTCTCTTTCAATCCTTTATTTCACATCTGAGAAGAAACACTTACGTCAATCACCTGTTGCTGTCTTCCCCAACACTCATTATAGGTTCTGTATCGCTCCTCTACATTCTTGACTGGCTCCTGTCCTCCCAGCAGTCTGACAAATGGGTTGGAACTTTTTTCAAGCGGAACTGACTCTGATCTTAGCTGTGACTTCTCTTCTCGTTTTCTTTTACCTATCGCTGAGCTTTCGCTCATAAAATAGCATGTCTTCTGGGCATCGGTCACAGTCTGTTCATCAGCCATTTTGAGCACATTCCTTTCGCATGGATTCGTGCGATAGTCTCGAATTGATCATAGAAACCTCATCCAATCAGTGATGTGCGTCAAATAGCTGCTTAGAATCAGAGAGATATTGTTTGTGGATCAATGTTTTACTCCCGAAAGTTCAGGTTTCCTGAGTTTACTTCAAGTAAATAGGGAGCAAGTTCCACGAATAAAGGCCCACAACTCCCATTTTTCTTGAAAATCACGAAAGGTGCATTAAATCATCAGCATACGCGTCTCACTCACGGGCTTATGACAAATGTTAGGTTACTTGGCTGTAAAACCCAATTAGGAATGTTAGGAATCGCCTAATAATCCATAAACAGACCTAATGGATAATTGCCTAAAGGGGTAAGAATTCATTACCACACCTGAAATGGAATATAGTAAACAATATACTGCTTTGGGACTTGTGTGGATCACCTTCAGACAGCTTTTCTTTAGGTACTCATTCTTGCGACAGGGAATGATCAACTGAACCTCTTCTTCTTCTGTTGGTTCAAAAGCCTTACTGATAATTGAAAACATTTGCTTGACACAGAGATACTTTCAATCATCAAAGCAGACCATTCAGCAATTCATGGCCATTGATAGAGATAAGCACTAAACAACCCCTTCAATCCTTCGTCGAGGCTGGTCCTTTGACTGACACTCTGAAGACTCATATACTCAATTCTTGCTGGCGAGAATTGATGTATCTTCAAGACAAGAGCGTACCAAAATATTTTGCATTGGTGACTATTGAGAGAAACTACAAAACACTGGTACCTAGTGACTGTATGAATTGCTTTGGCACGTCGAGAAACTGAAAAAGAACATCACAAGCCTGGGAAAAAGTACGCTGCCTGCTTCTGGCTCAGATTTCTGGTATTTGCATTTCCTTGAAGCTCTAAGTACAAGCACACCTCACTTCAAAAATGGAAACAACCCTGAGATCATCTCCGCTCATGAAGAGGACCAAAACCAGTCTTGGCTATACTTTGCAATCTGGTGATGGATATGATGCTTCTTACATGTCACCCAAAAGGAAGGTTTCGAGGAAGCTACCGTCAGGAGCCGTTACTCCCAAGAACAAAGGCGGGCAAAAGTCTCTGATTGCTCAAACGCCTATCAGGCTAAACGTCGTCCACAATGACTGGAATGACCCTCCTTTGACGGGGAAGTCCAAACTGAGGACTCCCTACAGCACTCAAAGGAAAACCCCAGGAAGATACACTGAGCCTTCTTCTCCTACTAAATCTGTCAAAAGACACTGTGGAGACCGATACATTCCCAGTATGGCAACTGGACTCAGCAAACTGGACTTTACGATTCGCACATCCAATGCCAATTTGGCCGAACTTCCTGCTAACAGTGTCAACATCTCCTCTACACTCAATTCACCTAACTTTGAGTTCAGAGCCACAGTTGCCCAAGCTTGTGGATACAATTTGAAGTCAACGAGAATTCTGGAGTTTCAGCCACCAGCTCCTACCTCCAACAAGCCGATCGACCTGCACATTCACTATACAAAGGCTACACGCTCCACAGCCAATCCTGCTAACAGAAGAAAAATCTCGACAACTCCTGAAAGGGTACTTGATGCCCCAGGCCTTATTGATGACTACTATCTCAATCTTCTTGATTGGTCGTGCGACAATCAGATTGCAGTTGGTCTCGATCGCTGCGTCTATGTCTGGGATGCCTCCTCAGGTACAGCAAACCTGTTGTCAGAGCTGACACCTAACAAATACGTATCCAGTGTCTCGTGGTCGGAAGATGGAGCCTATGTTGCCATTGGGACATCTGAGGGAGAAGTTGAGATATGGGATGTAGAGGAGCAGGCCAAGCTGAGAGTCATGCAGGGACATCTCACCAGAGTAGGGGCCTTGTCTTGGAGTAAGCATATTGTCTCTTCTGGAGCACAGGATGGATCTATATGGAATCATGATGTGCGGATTGCCCAACACAAAACAGCAGAGCTGAATAACCACAGAGGCGAAGTCTGTGGACTGAAATGGAGAGAGGACGGCTGTCAATTGGCCAGTGGAGGCAATGACAATGTGGTGAACATCTGGGATAAACGACAAATAGTGCCCCAGATAACCAAGACAAACCACACTGCAGCCGTCAAAGCGCTGTCTTGGTGTCCTTGGCAGAACAACCTTCTGGCCACAGGTGGCGGAACCTCGGATAAAAACATACACTTTTGGAACACCACAACTGGATCCCGCTTAAACACCATTGCTACAGAGTCACAGGTCACTTCCTTAACTTGGAGCACAACCAGCAAGGAAATTGTTTCCACTCATGGATATCCAGACAACAAACTTATACTGTGGAACTATGCCAATCTGAACAAGGTGTATGAAGTGAATGCCCATGAGAGCAGAATTTTGTATTCCAGTCTTTCACCAGATGGGACAACTCTGGCCACTGCAGCAGCCGACGAGAATCTCAAGTTCTGGAAGCTGTTCAACAGCACTAACGTGAAAAAGTCGGCGGACATGGCTATTATGGGCAAGGATATGAAAATGGTGAGCACTATTCGCTGAATGATTAGAGGGAGCTTTATATTTAGGTGCTCCGAAGCGTATCAGCTGCTTTTTGTCGTTGGTTGTGTTGCATTTGGCTACTCAGTGGCATTTCATTGTTTGGCTTTCGGACATGAGTTTCGTGATGCAAGTGGGTAGGAGTCACTTCTTTGCTGTTTGGGTCTTTCTCACTCTTCAGGTCACATCTGTATCTTCTTCGGATAATTTTCTGTCCTTACCATTGCTGGTCCGCATTTGAGCAATAGTTCACTCAACCAGAGTGTGAAGAGCATGAATCAACAAGTTCATTCTTCCTTTACACATCACTTATTATTTTGCGTTTTTTCGCCCTTTTCAGCATTCTGATCCATTACTACTTTCTCAAAATATTGTCTTTCATAGAAGCAAAATATTGCCATGCCTTCCAGGATGCTATCGCAACAGCGTAGATCAATCACTTCAATATCTACCTAACCCTGTAGACACAGCCATCAGGTCCAAAAGTAACAATCAGCCCGGTATTCTTCCAACTTACGTTTGTTGTCTTGGTTGACTTCACGTCTTTCTTCCACTCAGGCTCCTTGTCACAAGAATCGCCCTTGAGACTTTCGATCATACCAACAGCCCATCCTCTCACTAACAACTCTCCTACCCTTGCGTCCGGGTTTTCAACAGAGTATTCGCCTATACTGACTGCTTTGCACTCGAGATTCGGCGAAATGACGCCTTCAAGTTCGTATGCCCCTGTTTTCAGCAGTTTGGACTTTCCCTTAGCTGTGTGGATAACACGGTAGTCATACAAGTTTGTCTGGAAAATGGGACCAATTATTCCACTTCTGGGGTCCAGTTCCGTGGCTATAATGATTCTGGCGCCGGTTAGAGCTCTTATTTTGGTCAGCTCCAAAGTGGAAGAAGTCAACAAAGACGAGGCGTGTTCCACACCTTTCACTTTCACGTTCTGTTTGGCCTTCTGAGTCCCGTAGATCATTCTCACATTTCTGAAACTCGGTATGATTGCGCCAGGGCCTCGATAGGGGAATACACCACGGGACAGTAGAGACAAACTGTGATTGAATCTCAGTCTTCCCCAGAACGAAAGTGAGTCAATGTGTGAGAGCGTGGCATCTAAAAACTCTTTATCTGCTACCAGAACGGTAGCCTTGGCTTGCTCTATTGTTGCATAAGTGAAGTCATCTGGGGTTGTAATCACCAATTGGGCATTGCAAACAAGAGCAGCAAATATCTGCACCCAAGTGTTGATATCCCAGAGCTCTCCAACAAACAAAATTGTATCACTGGATGTCCATTTCTGCTCTTCTGGAATAGCCTTGATCACACTGGCAACAGCTGAGGCAACATTAGTATCACTGAAACACACCAGTTTTGAGGAATCAGGCAGACCGTTAATTTGGAAAGGAGTGTTGAACTCTTCAGGCTCGTAATCGTAGTCAAATATCGTATCAGCAACATTTGCCAGATAGTCATCCACAACGAAACCATAGAAGGAGGTCGAGTTTCGGTCAGATTCTTCTCCAAACGCCAGGTTGCAGATATTCGTTACTTGAAAAACGTTCTCTTCGCCAAAACCCATAAACTCTTCAGGCTCGTCATCCGAGTCCAACGTATCCATATCTTCAGTGGATTCACCAATTTTCCCATTGAGCGGTCGAATTTGTTTCACCCTACTGCAATCTGCATTTGCAGGATATAGTATTCCTACCCCAATACGTCCGGGTATGTGGCTCTTAACCTTGTGATATATCATGCTGTCAATGATCAGAAATCCCACTCCTTCCAGTATGTAGGGATCCACAGTGTCCAGCGAGGGATCAATGAAGCGAATCGTCATATCGTGTATCAAGGCTGTCATGACAAATGCAAACGTCTCCATCTGTAGAAAGGATTTGGGGTTGATCCAAATAGCCATAACAACTCCCTTCAGCCGAGGTTCCAGTCCCTTTGCATCTTTAATAAGCTCTAACCTATTCCCCACACTTTCAAATAGAGTAGTGTATTTCAGGGTGCTGATCTTGTTGCTCATGAAACCGTCATGGATGAAGGAAATTGTCGTGGACTTTGTCTGACAGATTTTCCAGATATCTTTCACATTTCCATCGCGGAGCCGGTAACCAAACTTCAGTTGCAGGCCAGATAGTAAGGGCAGACCGTGCGCCGATTCGTGAGATCGATATACTGCCGTTTCATTTTTCACACGGCTGTTGGAGATAGATGATTGAGAGGCCAATCTCAGCTCATGAACGTCCGTGAAGCTTTTAAGAAGATGTAGATATGCATGAATAGCCAGAACCAGCGGCACGATAATATAGAATGCCGTGCTGAAATTCAGATATCTGGTGATATCCAGCTTTTCAATTGCTGAGTCCTGAGTCATTGTTGTGTGCAAGACTTGGAGCACAGAGTTAGATACAGGGAGTCATAGGTTCGTTCAAGAGCTTTTATATAAGGTAAAGAGGCACAGTTACCCTTCCAGATTAATTCGGATATTTCATCCAGTGAAGGATTTCACTCTGATTCAGAACAGCGAGTTCATTATCAATCGAAGCAAATGTCAAGGCCATCAGATCAGACCAGAAAGTGGTAGGGTTATTCCGGATTAGGATACATGTTGATAAACCTAACGCTGGTGAAGGCCAACGCAATCAGCTTTCCCTACTACAGACGAGCCGTTCTAGAGTGAGCTATTTGTTGATTAAATACTATAATACATGGTGATTTCTAAGAGACCGTGGAGGACTCCTATAATGGAGAGATGGCTTGAAGGGATCACCGTCTATGGTTAGCATTGAGTTCTTCCCTGATGTTGCCTTTCAAACGTAGTTTCTCATCCTCCTTAATGCTATTTATGATGTAGTCTGTGATTTTGACACAGTTTTCAAATGCAATCTCGGCGCAAGATATAAGCTTGAGGCCGTCCATGGGCAGGCCACCTGGTTTGGACACCAGACAGATCTCCTGATTCTTGTTGATGGCAATAGTGAGAGTGCTGTCTTGTAGCATTTCCTCCTTCGCCGTAGGGTCAAGCACTATGATCTCGTCGTTTTCCTCAGAACCTTTCACAATAGCTTCCAGTTCCACGCCTGCTGATTTGTAGATCCCAAAGCTGACGCAGATGGGTATGTGCAATATAGGCAGCAACACCGGTGCTCTTTCTTCCGTGGAATGCACAGTGATGGACTCTCCCTCGATAGAGATGTCGGGTTTGCGGAAATGCATCATAGCGGTAATAACTGCAATGCAGCAGCAGTCCACTAGATTCCCATCATATTCCAGAAACTGAATACTTGCTTTCACCAACCAGCATTTGATCCCAGCAATGATACACAGACTCTCGAGGTCCAGGGCTGAGCTGCGCCGGATCGCCTTTTCAATCGTCCGACTGATAAAAACCTCATCCTCTCTTGCCGCTGAATTCGAGGAATCAAAATAGGGAGACGCCATAGGAGTGAACTCACTTGATATTTGGAACAGTCCCTCATATGGCCTATCCTCAAATGGCCGGACAATATCAGCTGAGATGCGCGTTGCCACTGTTGTTTTCCCCAAAGACACCTCAACAGAGCCCAATGCTTTCCCAAACTTGATAGAAAGATCACGATAACTCTTCAGACTCCTGCCGTCCTCCCGAATGCCGTCTCCCAGACAGCTGAGAAGAAAGTTCCTCTCGTTAGTCGAGAGCTCCATTAAGGCCTTCGACATGTCGGGCTGTTACTGTTCGATCTCCTGATAAGCGTGTCACTTAGCCCCGCATATCCAAGCTGATTACAAGCTGGTCAACCGAGCAAGGAAAGCCTTCTTCGCGCAATGCTCAATACAACTCGCTTTCTCCAGCTGCTTTAGCTTTGCTAAACTTCACCTTTCACAGCTTTTGAGAGAATTTTCGGGAGGAGAGGAGACGTTATGTCAAGGCACGTGACACACATCTGGCGGGGGTCATTCAGGAGATGCTTTTGCCATCATCGCCCTTTACTTCCAATTGGTTCTTCTATGAGGTGAAATAAAGAAAGTGATGGCAAATTGCTATGACTGGCTATGATAGTTCATAAACAACGGAAGCTGAACATCTTGCAACAAAGTGCTAGACTGTTTGTTGTATTGCCCAATAGCTCAGTTGGTTTGCATGCTGGTAAGGGGTTTCATGCAGCTGGACTCCCAATCGACTGACTTGCTGGTAATCTCGGAATAATTCAAAAGTCAGACCAGACGATATTTCACAGCATATCACTACAGACCAAAAGGTGCCCACTGACTGACTGAATCTGTCATAATGCTGAGAGCTACGGCCACCCCTTTGAGACCGCTGAGTCTGGAGGTGTCGCGATTGGGCGGGCGATCGATGGCAGTCAGATGTATATCTTCGCAGCGGAATCTCAACTATTTCCAGAAGGAACAGCTGCCTGTGAATACCATCATCAGATTCGTGCCCCAGCAGACAGCATGGGTTGTGGAGCGAATGGGAAAATTCAACAGGTATGCTCGGGAACAGAATTAGGAAGGATGTTGTTAGGTTCTCCTTTCTAAACCAGTACTAACTAATAACCAGAATCCTCGAGCCTGGTCTGGCTATTCTCATTCCATTCATAGACAAAATCCAGTATGTGCAGTCTTTGAAGGAGTCTGCGATTGACATCCCCTCTCAGTCTGCTATTACCTCCGATAACGTGACACTGGAAATGGATGGTGTGCTGTATATCCGAGTTGTTGATCCCTACAAAGCATGCTATGGAGTGGAAGACGCGGAGTATGCTGTTTCGCAACTTGCCCAAACTACCATGCGCTCGGAAATCGGTCAGCTGACTTTGGACCATGTGCTGAAGGAGCGACAGAGCCTGAACCACAATATCACGGCAGCAATCAACGAGGCCGCCAAGGCTTGGGGTATTGAGTGTTTACGATACGAAATCAGAGACATTCATCCACCCGCTAATGTTTTGGAGGCCATGCACAGACAAGTAAGTGCCGAAAGATCGAAGCGGGCCGAGATTCTCGAGTCAGAAGGTAAACGGCAGTCCGCCATCAACATTGCTGAAGGTGAAGCCAGGAGTACTATTCTGGAGTCTGAAGCTCTGAAGCAGCAGAACATCAATCTGGCTGCTGGTGAGGCAGAAGCCATTCTTCTTAGGGCTCAAGCGACTGCCAGAGGTATTCGCGAGATTGCAAAAGCCATTGAGGAGTCTGCTGGCGGTGATAAGGCTGTCAGCCTTCAAGTTGCCGAGAAGTATGTGGATGCATTTGGAAAGTTGGCCAAAGAAAGCAACACTGTTGTTGTGCCCAGCTCTTTGGGTGATATGGGAGGCTGGATTGCAAGTGCCATGAGCATCTATGGGAAGGTCAATAAAACCCAGGCAGCTTCAGAGGAACCTATAGAGGTGGATGCCAAGAAGAACGGACAGTAAGCGGGTTTTCTCCTCTTGCTGCTTACTTGAGCATACGATATCTCCATCTCGTACATATCACGCATGTCTTTGCATTGCGCTCAATCTACAGTGCTTTGTCATGTATCTTGTTAATAGTCTTCTGAAGCCCTCTTCTCTGGTCATTCAATCATACAACCGGTGAATGGTAGATTAGTACCGAAAGAAACAAAGAGAATCTTTACCCATCAGCCATTTGCACAATATATCGGTAAAGCCTCTCAGAATCAAATGAAGTGCGTTTCGGGGTTCCAGCAGACAAACCAATTTCGCCAGTGTACTTGTAGTAAGTATGTGTGAACTGATTCAAGACAGTAGGAAGCTATGTGGGAACCTTTAAGTTGATCCGAAGTTCAACAATGGGTATTACCCTGTAGTCCCCCTATAAGAGACTAAGTGAATCTGTCAAACAGAATAGTTACTACCATTATCCTCAATCTATTCAATTCATTAACTACCCTTTTTATCCACATTCCTTTCCGATCTCCTAAATCTTGTATTGAGCATCGTGTATCACTTCGCTGACTATACTTCAGGTCTTCTCTTGAGATTCTCATAATGAGCGAATTGTGGGGATAGTTGACAGTTTCAACAACCTGAAACATAGCATTTCTAGAGTAACTGAGTACGCCCATATAACATAGAGATACAGATGTTTTTATTTATATCTCAATAGCTCTCCAACCACAATGTTCAGCTCAACATTACGGACCATCCGCCGCCAGTTGGGCCGGCGATCCAACCGGCTGATTACTCCCAAGGCCATCAATAGTCCCCCTTCACGAGGTATCCAGCTGATGCCTTTGGAGAAAACTCTGGAGTACATGGAGAAAAATCATGTGGTGCCCGCACGCTGTTATCCGATTATATGGTTTGATTTGGAGACCACCGGCTTGGATATGGAGCATGACGACATACTGGAAGTGTGTGCTGTAGTGACAGACGCTGCAGGAAATGTGCTTGTTGATGTAAGTAGAGAGGAGAAGGGATGAGGGATGAAACAGGAGGCGAGGGAGTGTCGAGTTGAGAGGAGGAGAGGTGATAAGAGCGATCGGATTGATTTCCTGAAGGTCTTTAGTTAACTGAGTACTAACGTTATACCATCACTATGAAGGAACCTTTCAACATGTGTGTTCACCGCACAGACGAAGAGCTTGAGAAGATGAATGATTGGTGCCGGAAGCAGCATTCTTTTTCAGGGCTGGTTGATAAAGTGAAGAGCTCCACAACGACAATGCAACAGGTGGACGAGGCATTGACAGAATATGTCAACTCGCATATGGCCCCATCAGCCGAGAAAATGCTGGGAGGAAACAACATATGGTTTGATCGGGGGTTTGCTGTGAAACAGATGCCGAAGTTTGCCGAAACACTGACTGTCAGCCGCATGCTAGATGTGAGCTCGTTGGAGCTGATAGTCAAGCGACTGGGGCTTGGGATAGAACAGTTGCAACCTCCGAAAAGGAAACGACATAGAGCTGTAGATGATGTGCTGGAGACGGTCAAACAGTACCGCTTTTTCCGACAGGTTGTGTTTCGGACTGATGCCGATGAGCTGAGACAAAGTGTGAATGAGTTTTATCGCAAAGAGCAATCTGCTTTCATGAGGGAGCGACAGGCTAAAATTTGATATCCATGCAGATGAGCATGAGATCAAATGAACAGTAGCCAACACTACATTTTGCATTGTAACCTTCATAACAGTATCTGGAGATTCGCAGTATCATTACATGTTTTTCGTTTTCCCGGTATCCACCTTTTTGAAAAATTGATCCATGGCTCCCATACCCGCTGCCACTTTTCGCTTTGCTGGCTTCTTCGTATTTGACGCTGGGGCCTTTTTCTTGTTACCCTTGGCTGAGCTTCTGGTCGAATTGAGGACATTCACGTCCTCCAAGTTCTCCTGCACGATTGCCTCTTTCTTCTTGATGGAGTTGAGTTCTTTGAGATACTGGTCCAAAGGCTCAAAGTTGAAAAACTGAACTAGAGCGTCTGAGGTTGAGTTTCCCGATTGACTGTAGTCTATCACTGTTTTCAGAAAATCCACACACCCGCTGCTCAGGTAGTTGCCTATGAGAAACAGACTAGTCTTCCTGATAGCAAGTTCTCTAACGGGATCTGGTAGGGGCTTTGATAGTGTAACTGTGGTGAGATTGGGAATGATGTGTTTCATGACAGACAGCTGAGGGTTTTTGTTTAGGACTGCCTGCACACTCTCTGCTCGACTCCTGCAAAATTCGAGCACTTTCTTGAGCGACATGCGGAAATAAAAGTTGTTGTAGTCACCAGTTTCAATGCTGGATAATTCCTGAGGGGTCGGAGTGCTTTCAAACTGACCCGAAATATCGGTGAAATCACAGATGTCGAACAGAGCTTTAAAGATAGACCCTATGGGTAGGATATCATCGTTTGTTGCAATATGGTGAGCTTCGAGAAAACCTTTCGAGTAGTTCTGAAAGTCCTCCACTAAGTCCTCAAACGAGTTCATTCTTGACTCCTCTGAATCCTGAAACACGTCGCTCAGATTGATATCTTTCAGTTTCAGCTTACTGAAGAAAAATGCAAGCAGAGCATACACAATGTTGAATTTCGTGGCAACAACAATACCTGCATGCTCCGTAATAAACCCATCACCTTTTTCATTTTCCGGGTCAGCCGCTCTTTCCAGACTGAAGTCAAACATCATTGACCGCATAGGCTGCGAACTCTCGTCTAGCACTCCCATCGTTTTTCGTGAAGTTGAGAGAATGAAGGAGTTCTCCCCTCCTAGCCTCACACTGATTTGTCTGTTTTTGGCGTAGTACGACTCATCACAGTTGAACTTTGAAATGTCAATAAGCTCGTATAGTTGCTGATCGGGCTGCGATATGGCGAATAGAAACGGCTTCCCGCTTCTGGGATGAGGCATGGGGAACACCAGCCATTGTGAGCTTCCTTGGGGTAGGAGGAGCGTAGAGTACATATTCGGCTTGCTGAAGCGTTGCACATATGAGGCGCTATAGAGAAGTAAGCTACCAGATTTTGAGGCTCTTCTAATCAATCGCTTATTCAACGATAGGGAATCAACATCTTTGCTTCCTTCTATTTCATAGACAGTCCTGATATCAATAATCACCAAAACACGAACTCGTTCTCAAAATCATGTTGGGGCGCGTTTGTCACGTGCTATACAGATTGAGACGCCATGTCTTTGTCCACATGAGTTTAATCGGACACGATTTTCTACAAGGCCACTTAATTCCGGACACTCTTCGCCGGACACTTTTGCCGCCATTATGTAGCGATGAGATATCAACAATGTGAATGCTTAGTTAGCATGGAAGCGAAAGGCAAGTATATATCAATTGTGTGTGATCTTGCGATGTGGTTGACAGTTTAAAGACTCTACTGCCTTTGCAAAGACTATTTGCAGTATATCCTTCTTGCAGCCGTCTTTGAGATACGTTCTACGCAATGGTAAGTGTTTGTTGGGATGTGTTTGAGAGAGGGAAAGGAAGGATTCGTGTCTCCAGTGGTCTTTGGCTGATGGCAAGAACTCAATGGCTTTTAGAGTATCGTGGGAATTCTGACAGGATATGAGCAATGCACGCCACAATGTATTAGACTCTGTATGAAGAAGTGTGTCGCGTTTGAGGAAAGTAGCTAACAAGCATGAATCACAGAGTGCAGTTCCTGATCCTGTGACTGGACTTCTTCCGGGATGGGAGATCCGATTCTCGAGATCGAGATCTTTGCCTTACTTTTATAACCCAGAGACTGGGGAATCTGTTTGGGAACCTCCTCAGGGAAGCGATGAAGCCAAAGTGAAGGAATACATTCAGAACAACCCCAATATGCTGAAGGCTAAGGCTGATAATGGAAATGAGGAACACAAAGGTGAGATAAGAGCTTCGCATTTACTTGTGAAGCATAAAGACTCCCGCAGACCTTCCAGCTGGAAGGAGCCGAACATCACAAGAACTAAGGAGGAAGCCTTGTCGATCATTTTGGGCCACGAGGCAAGAATTCGCAGCGGGGCTGTAAGTCTGGGGGAATTGGCAAAGACGGAAAGTGATTGCAGCAGTGCCAGAAAAGGTGGCGATCTTGGCTGGTTCGGCAGAAACGTAATGCAGAAAGAGTTTGAGGATGCGGCCTTCAGTCTAAAAGTTGGAGAGGTAAGCCGAGTGGTTGAAACCGGAAGTGGACTTCATTTGATCGAGAGAACTGGATGATTTTGATTACCGTTGGACGATAGAATTACCGCTCGAATCATTTCCCCGATAGTACTACATCTGACACTTTCACCAAAAAAGCTACATATAAAATGCAGTAGATGTTCTTAATGGAAAGTTGTATCATTTATATCATTGTACCGAACCTCATGTTTGACTAAGTGTTTTGTGTGATTGAGAAAGACATCAGAGAAAAGCGACGAGAAGATAGGGAATGACACGTCAGAATGCCGACAAGGAGAAACCTTTGCTGTTGATGGTGAAATATATGGCTTCCATTTGATAGTTTCGATTCTAGTCAAGCAAACAGACAGAGCCGCACCTTCCTCCACTCAAATCATATAAAATGATCAAACAGCATACTCATACTTTCACCATTGTGTATCCGTCGAATGGCTTCGGCAAACACACTGGACACATCCAGCACTTCCAGCTTCGTTCCCAGTAGCAGCTGATGCTTTTCCTGGGGAGCAGAGTTCGTCGTAATGATTTTGTCAATAGCGCTCTCCTTAATACGTCTGATGGCGTCACCGGAAAAGATACCATGGGTGATCACAGCATACACTTTCACAGCCCCCTGGTCTTTCAGCAGTTTGGCAGCTCTTGTAATAGTATAAGACGTATCAACCAGATCATCAACCAAAAGACACACTTTGCCCTTCACATCTCCCACAAGCATAGTGGTTGCCGTGTACATTTTCTGGTTCGCCTGTTTGTAAAGTTGCTGCGTGAGGTTTAAAGAGGAAGACGACATGCTGGCCACTGTAGGGGTGTCTGAGATTTTCATTCGGTTGACCTTCCGCTCCTTGTGGATAAGGGCAAACTCCATTCCCAGAGCATCGGCAATGGCCGTGGCTCTTTTCGCTCCTCCAGCATCAGGTGACACAACGACCGCATCGCGATAGTTCTCAATAGAGGAGATGATATACTTCTGAAACAAAGGCTTACCATACAGATTGTCCACGGGGATATCAAAAAACCCTTGGAACTGCGGGTCGTGCAGATCCATAGTGATTATGTGATCGGCGCCAGCACACGTCAGCAGATCAGCCACCAGCGTACCGGCCTGGGCAATCCATTCCCGATATCCCGTATTTGAGCCAAATTTGATGGCGTCTCTGTCGTTGGCATATGTGGGATCCTGCAGGGACTGCTCCAGCACTTCTTCCGGAATCTCAGTGGGAATCTTGGCAGTCTCAACACTCAGAGTGCTCGAGTTGGACAGTCTCATAGGCGGCGGGGTGCTCCTCCGATTCGGCTTAGCAGCTCCATTACTGTCAGAGGAGTGTTCGTGATGCAACTGTTTAAGAGAGGAAATGGCCTTAGGGATTCCCGAGTCTACCGCTTCCTTATCTTTATCCTTTTCCCGGCCGGCGCTTGAACTGCTGCTGCTGCTGTTTCCGGAGAAATTCGGCCGGGGGGAACCGGGAACGCTCTCAAAAGTGTACTCCGCTTTCGGCTTCGACACCAAAGGAGCGCCTTTCTTAGTATATGGGATATCTGGCTGTCGGGAGTAAGGAAACAACGGCAGCACGGCCGTCACCCTTTGCGCGCTGGCCGATTTGCATGCCGAGATCATAATGAGCATTTCTATGAAATTGTCGTTCACATGCCCGCACCCCGACTGGATGACAAACACGTCTTTTTCTCTCACAGAGTCTTTGATAGTAACGGAGGTCTCTCCGTTGCTGAATTTGGACAGGGCCACATCGGCAGGTTCGATCGTCAAATGGCGGCAGATCCGGTCCACAAGTGGCGGGTTAGACGACCCCGACATGATCACCAGATTCCTCATTTTGGCTTAGATGTGTTGTGGGAATGGGATACCTTTGCTGGGGGTTTGAAGGCCAATGATAGGAGTGCAATATCTGCCTGTTTACAGATTCCGAGCTGCCATAAGCTGGAGGCTTCCTGTCGTCTATCGTTGATGATGAAGGCAAATTGTATGTGGGGAGGGTATAAAGGTAGGCTTTTCTAGTATTCTGCCCCACTTGAAAACTTTCAATCCCATCAAGATGAGTTATTTGAGAATGAAATCTCCATCCGTTGTTTCCCCGGGATTTCCTTCCTGTTTAAAATTTTTATCAGGCTAGAAGTTCCATGTCCCAGATGGAGATTCAGACACGAGATTGTCACGAGGTCAGCCTGACACGTGGTGAATAGTTTGTGATGTGAACATTTATTACGGAATGAGAGTGTACGGAACGAGATGTTGATGGAACGCTGTTTTGGGAATGCAAGAATGGCATTAGAAGACGAGATTAACGATGAGATTGATGATGAGATAGAATGAAATAGTTATTGAGCAGACGGTCGTGATATAATGTATTGAGCGTGGAAGCTTTAGCGGGAAAAGAGTTTGGGGGTCTTCAGAAGTTGAGAAATCTCTGATTTGACTCTCCCACAACGCTCCCTTTATTATGATCTTGGGTGGTTTGCATGAACGATGAGAGATCAGAGGAGCATAATGAGAATTGATGAGAGTGAAGAGAAAATTTAGCAGAAATGGAGTCACCAACGGCACGGGTGCTTATGGCAGCCGTTGATGAAATTCAGATGAATGGTATTACTAATGGCTTGCCTGAAGGTGAAATGCAGAGACGTTTATTAGCACAACAGAACGGTATCAACAGCATGTACGAAACTCTGGTGAATCTATGCCGGCAGTCATCAAATTATCGGCAAGCAAAAATGAATGCCAGAGAGGGAAATGACTCCGGGGAAACACTGAAGACAATCTCGAAGAAAAACCACAATCGTGTGCCGAAGAAGTGGCGGGTGCCGGAGGAGGATGACACGATCTTTGGAGAGCTAATCACAATGCTGAATAATGGCGATCTGAACTTATCTTGGATTTGCTGTGATGCTGTTTGGAATCTTGCATCTGTCAATGATGACATGGTGAGAGATGATATCCTAATACGTGAGTAGTGGTGCTTTGCTTCTATCCTGCTCTGTTATTTATATCCTTGATTGCTAACAGGGAGTCAGCAATCGAGGAGAATATCGTCAGACTACTGAAAACCCTCCAGGGAATACTCCTGTTACATCCACCTTCTCGGGGTGCATTTTCCAACAGACGGAATTTGAAGGTATGTTACTGGTGAAGGATTAGCGATCGATTTGTGTTACCTTTGAGTCTTGAAAACGTGAACTAACATTCGAAGATGCTCGTTGACCTGATGGTGGACCCCAAATACGGAGACTTGCTGAAAGAAACAATCATTCAAACGTTTGTGTGCTTCATGGTGAGAAACGTTAGGAGCATAAGAATGTTCGAGCAGCTGCATGGACTGGAGACTATCTGCTTGCTCTTCAAATCCAAAGATACTAGCAAAGAAGTGAAACTACGGATTCTGGAGTTTCTGTTCTTCTATCTCATTCCAGAGACCCAAGTCGCAGAAGGTACACCATATCAATGGTCCGATGGAGTTCAGCGCAAAACAACATCAGCCAAAGCTGCACTGCTTGAGCCATATCTAAAAAGCAAAGTGGAGGGTCTGGTGAGTGAACTGCATGCCAGCAAACCATTTGGAGATCTCAACCTCGAGTGGTAGCTTTGAGTTGTCTCTGCATATTATATACCTTGGGTTCTTCGGCAATGGTGTGAGCTGCCTTCCATACTTGTTCCGGCTTTAACGAACGCGCATAGTCGATGGTATGATTCAATGCTTCTCTGTCCATTTTTTCATCCTGATGAGAAAGCATTTAATATCAAATCAATACGTAGTGCCAAAATATTGATAGAAGAAAACACAGCAGACTCATCCTCTATCATATCTCTTATCGGAGCTTTAGGTCTCAATCCGTGAGTCACGTTTCAGTGCAAGTCACATGATCTTCCTAGTCTCGGGAACACCCGACAGGCAATCATGTATCTGGCGATGTGGTCAATTGTGTTTTACGTAACGATAATTGTCACCCTATCAATGATTTCATCAGTTTCAAAAGTAGATGCTTTGATGGACATCGAGTTCTCAGCTTTTTGAAAATTATAAATACGACCAATTAGTTACCATCAGGTCTCCCTGATATTCTCTGGTTGACGGCGGAAGCATGAGTAAAAAAGAGACAGACGACGTGCTCCAGTTTCTGGACGAGCTGGAGTCAGAAGAGACAAAGGCAAAAGGCGGCAAGACCGCCAGAGCTGAGAAGTCAGATAAATCAAGAAATCAAGACAAAGCAAAGGATAAGAAAGATGATGATATTTTGGGCTTCCTGGACTCTTTAGCCACCGACCCCACAGTGAAGAAACTTAGTTCGCGTTCCAACACCCCCGCGTCGGAGAAAGTCAAGAAGAGCCCCAGCCCTTCCGCTGAAGCAAGGAAGGACGCTTCTGCTGATGAACGGGCCAAAAAGGGAGACAAGAGAGAAGTGACGGAAACAAATGCTCAGGCAGATAATGGAGAGGAAGAAGCTGGTATATCGATCCCCGTGCCAGATGTCGGAGCCACTATCTCGTCTCTTTCGGGATGGTGGAATAAGAATCGCAACGGCCTTTGGGGTCAGGCATCAGCTGCTGTGAAAAGCGCTGAATCCAAACTTCACGAAATTCAGGAGAAAAACCTGAAGCCCCTAGATGAGACTCTGAAGAGCAAGGAGAAGCTTGCAAGCTCTTTGGGAGTTTTCAAAAACACGCTCAGTCATCTGGTTGAGAATATTGTGCCTCCTATAAGCAGCAGCGAGAAACTGAGGATTCACGTGTTTTACGATACCCTGGGACTGAAAAATATTGATGATATGGTTTACGATGTATTCTACTCTGTGATGCAGCAAGTAGAGGGAGGCGGGGAGCTGATATTAGTGACTTCCAAAAAGAGTGAAAACGAAGACGGTGTGGAGAGACAGTTTGACGCGTTCAATTTGAGTGATTTCACAACAGAAAAGCCAAAGAGAAGAGTTCTGCCGTTATTTCGAGGCACTGTGGAAAACGGAGAGAAACTCGCGAAAGCCAATATCGAAGAAGGTATAAAGAAGTTCACGGCTCAGCAAGAGGCGTCTGGAACTGATAAGCAACAAAAAACAGAAGAGAATGACGAAACAGCCACCGGCCCCAGATACTCTGATGTCTATATTTGCCTCCAAGCGATGACTCTGGCAAATGAGGAAGAGGAAAAACAGGAAGACGAAGAGGAAGTGAGCTCTCCTGATGACTACAGCCGCATGATCACTCCTCAATCTGAAGACAGCTTTTTCTTTATTGTTCAATTGACAGATCCTGAACACAACATCTCGATCACCACACACTCGCAGTCGTTCCCACTTCAGTGGGCGTCTTGGCTGGATGACGAGGCCCGACAGTCCTCCAAACAATTCCAAAAGATAACTCAGGACTATGACGTTGATCCAGGCAAATGGGTGTCCGACTGGGTAGAAAACAGTATTGGCTCTGCCATTGGTGTAGTAGCTCAGACATATGTTCTGCGGCGTATGGGGTTCTAGCGCCCCTGGTGTATCGCTCTTGCATCTCATAGCTCATAATGCCATCTGTGATGAAAACTCACCACTATGTTAACCTCCAATCTCTCATACCTCTTGTATTATATTACACCTTCTCGTCATTTATGACAGCTTTTCTCCTTATCAATAGCTTCGGCTCTCCGCTTGTAAGCAGGGTCTTCAGAGTGAGACATCATGCTTAGTCTTGAGACTACCCCTCGTTTCTTTCGGTACACTTCCCACGTGTACGAAGCTGTAGAATCACATGCAAACGGCTGATGAGAAGAAACGTGCTGATGATAAAGAGGAGTTCAATACGAAGGAAGAGAAAGGATGGGGAAGGCAGGTTGGTGATTGGCATTGAGTGGATCGATACAGGTGATTTTGACTATGTCGTCTTTAATTACACTGCCATCATTTGCTTTCTGTTTCAGAAATATGAGAAAGTGTCCCAATAATGAAAAAGCAAAAGGACACTTCGAGGAGCTTCCTCCTCAGATTTCAGGGTCCGTATCTTTCGCCTTTTATCTCTCTCTACTTGGTCCTTGTTGAGATAATAAATTCGTCGATTGATGACAATCGACATGTGTTCATTCATTATGATTTCGTTGTTTTCAGTGCTGATGTTGGGAATCGTCCACCCACAGGTCGGGAACTGTCTCCTAACCAGCTCGAGTGTTCCATCGTATATCAAACTGGCCCGTTTGTAAAGCGTCAGATAGAAATGTAGACACACAGATGAGCGTTTATAGAGGAGCAGCTGAGAGACATGCAGAAAGACAAACAAGCGGTTTCCAGATAGTATCGTCATGAGAGATGGATGCCACGTTACATGGGGATGAATCCTCAGCTGGTGCACCTGAAATCAGGCCCGGAGTTGTTCATTTACCATGAAGTGGGCCACAATGTCACATCGAAAGAGACGACTCTGCATATACCGCAGAGCATAACCCTTCCCTTCTATTCTCAGTACTCCTCTAGCAGTTTCTTCACCTGCTGTTCATTGAATGCCAGCTTTCCATTGTCCCAGTCGACCACCAGCGGTCTCACAAACTGACTGTCCTTCAGTTGATCGTAGGATATCTTGCTGATATCCAGCACTCCTTCCTTCACTGACGGGTATGCCGCAGCAAGCTCTTTATTGTTTTTGAATGTCGACATGGTTTTGTATTGATCATACGTGGGCATGGCAGTCACCAGGTCCAGCTGGAACCGATTTATCTTCACATCATTAACAGGGTTGACCACATTTTTCTCAGATTTCCGCAACAACTGATATAATGTAGACGACAGGGGAACTCGCGCCGAATGGCTGTTTACCTGTTAGCTCAATGCAACCTCATTCCCTATCACCCCCTATCCCTTTCAATCCTCATTCACACTTACAATAAAGAAATCACGCCCGGAATTGACTGCGCGGTCCGGAGCATCATCTTTGATAGAAAAGGCGACAATTTGCAGTAAATACTTCAAAAATCGCTGTACCCGGGGACCTCAGACTCTCTCCCGTACGCCAAGTTGTATAATCCGACTGTTTACTCTTTTGCCACTTTGGCCTCTGAGAATCAAAATCAACAGAGTCAGCAAACAAACAAGTGGAGATCAGCTTTTTGCCTGACGATAAGACCTGCAGCAGACCCTAAACAAAACAATAATGTATGGAAATAAGCAATTAGAGAGCGATGAAAACGTAGCTTATATCAGCTGTTCTGTTTAGTCACAGCGTAAGGCTGAAGTGTAACTGGCAAAAAGGACGCAGCTGCCTCGATAGAGAAATAACTACACAGTATGGATTTTTCCGTATCAACAAAAAAAGAACAATACACTCATTGAAAGCTCCGATACTCCTGATATGTCAAGCTAAAAACCATATGTCTAAGCTGCCAGTAATTTTTCACACTTCAATCGATTGCAACCCATCCTTAATAAACAATCCAGGGGTATTACTCATCTGGCCTTCGATTCACCTGCATTTCACCTCCGGAAGAGCCGCGGCCCACTTCCCCTTTTCTTTGCATCGGGAGAATAAAATTGCGAATTGTTCTTCAGGGCTTTGTTGGCTCGTATTTTAGCGTTTTCATACTTTCGTAATTTCGCGGGGAATTTTTCCGGAGATGAATTGGGTGGCTGTTGCGGATGGAGAAACGGAAGGCCTTATTGGGAGGCGATAGGCGCATAACATAGACAGTTGGGAGAGATTTTGACAAGGAAAGATAGAGAGAGGGGAAAAAGGCGTGTTGATAGCTCATTTGGATAGCAGACGTTGTATTGTTGAGTTAACTTCCCAGAAGACAAAAAGCTGTGGTTTTTGTAAGCAAGGAAATGCAATCAAACATCCATGATGACACCATGATTGAGTGATATGAACCAAGTGCAAGTTTATATCTATTAATTGTATGAGATGAACCATTTCGACACACTGGCCTTCAGTTCACACAGTCTAAAATATCAGTAAACTACACGTTCTTTATATCAAATAGTCTCAGATATCCTCCTGCTCCCCTCTTGTCTACGATCATCATCTCAAACCCTCCAAAGGCTCCTCATAGCTCATATTCAATATCCCTTCTGCGATGGCTGTCCAGCGGCATGTCGCGCCGGATTTTCTCCAACAGCGACAAATCTACATCCACACACTGCACTCCTTCCTCCGTCCCAGCATCCAGCAGCACATCGCCCCAGGGATCAACCACCAGCGAATGGCCGTAGCTTTCCCGGATCGGCTTCCCTTCCACATTTCTCACATGAACGCCCGTTTGGGCCGGCAGCACAACAAACGACTGGGTATCAACTGCACGGGCCCGGCCCAGCAGCTCCCAGTGAGCCTTGCCCGTTTTGACAGTAAAGGCCGACGGGAATGTCAGCAGTTGCGCACCCTTGTGCCGAAGATGGAGGGCCAGCTCGGGGAACCGGATATCGTAGCAGGTGCAAAGGCCGAGAAGTCCAGCGGGGGTGGGAACCAGCGGGGCAATGCTTTTCCCGGCTTCCACACTGTTGCTCTCTTTCAACACGGGGCCATTGGGGATATCGACATCAAACAGATGCAGCTTGTCGTAGTGGGTGACGATCTGACCCGTATGGTCGATGTAGAGAAGTCTGTTAAGCACCTTTTGGCCTGTGGGGGTGGGGAAGTGGATGCCAATGACGACCGAGATGGCATTCAAGGAATGGATGAATTTCTGTAGTGGGGAGAGGAATTGCTCCGGCACATCTTTGCTGAGGAGCAATGAGTCTTTGGCACTGGCAGCAATGTAATCTGAGGCTTCAGGGAAAAACACCAGGCTGGCTTTATCCGCTACGGCCTTGCCGATGAAGGTTTTCACCTTTTCCAGATTCTGAGCCAGAGAGGGCGTTGAAGTGATTTGGGCAAGGGCAATGCGCGTCATTAGGAGGATTGGAGGAGAATTGGAGTGAATTAATGGGGGTTGGTTGGTAATGGTGATAAGGGGATGATTGATGGAATACGCGGAATGAGATATTGAGGCAATGAAAATAGAAGGCTGATGATATTCTGTTTACTGTATGATCATTGAGTGATTGATGGACTAAGGAAGAGTTGTTTGGAATCTGGAAAGTTGGAGATTACGTGCTGCAAGCGAACAGTGAGGTTTTACGGGGGAAGAAAGGATCAGAAGCTGGAAGTCTTCTGGTAGGAGGTATGAGGTGAAGATGTGCGGCTGTTCGAAAAGAAGAAGATGACTCATATGCCAATCGCACCGAGTCTCAACGGTGAGGGTTGAGTTTCATTAAATTGTAAAAACCACTAGGACAGAACTAGTATGTTTCACTTATACACACTCATGGGCGTTTCGACAGGTGAAGATGGGTGGGTGCTCAGGCGGAAATGATATTGGGGCTTACAAAGATCCGAACATCGAGAGAGTTGGGAAGGAGCTCTAATCTCAGCGAAATTGAACACAATGAGTGCGTTTTCTCCTTTACAGCTGTTCAATATCTGACACTACCGGTAAACAACTCCATCTGCAATCAACACATACACTGCTTGCACTCACCCTCACATTCTGGCCTCCTCCTGCCAGATACCCCGCAACTTCCTACCGCCTACCGTAACCCACAGCCTCACGAACGACAGCCCATTACCAACCAGCTGCCACTCATATAATTTAGACACATTCACTGGTTACCGCTTATCCCAATCGAAATATCTCCGTTGCACCCTCTTCTCTATCGCATCTTTCCCCACTTATTCTCCCCGCTCTGCTCCGCCTTATCGGCGCTTCCTATCACGTGCCTCCCCACGTGACTACACTTCCCAGTCACGTGCAACAATCACGTGCAACAATCACGTGCCCACCCCTTACCCTCCCTTCACATTCCCCTTTTGGCAGCAATCAACAAATCTTTTTCGCCCCCGCAGCCCTCAAATCTCCTCCTCTTATAAGGCTGGCAGGCCGCCTCTGCCCCGACATGCCCGTTCTGATATATTCAAGCGTACTTGTGAGCATTTTGTTTATCGGTTACTGCGACTAGCTAATTAGGCTTATCTCGCTTATCAGGACGCGCCCTCATCTCCCCGCGCATCACATAGTTTAGCAAGCAGGGAACAAACTGTCTACGTGTTCTGCTGGCTCTGTCTTATCCACGAAATACTTACTTGCCGCGCCTTCCGCGTCGCCTGTTTGTGCCTGCCGCCACATTCCGCTTCCGACACCACAAACAAGAAAAATGCCGTCGGCATTTGACGACCCCACCCAGCCGCCCCACTACCGGCCCCCGCTGGACTACCCCGTGGCTGTGATTGAACCCTACACAGTGCTGCTCAAAGATGGTGAAACCACAGCCACAATATACCCCATCTCGTCGCCCGAACAGCTGCCGGTGGGCCTGCTGGCGTTTCTGTGCGACGAGTTCAATATGGAGATTGAGCGCGGAGACACGTACCCGTTCTTCGACACGCTGCACATTGACACGTTCCAGAACTACTGGTTTGGCGCGTTTGCCGCTGTGATGCTTATAGGCGACGACCCCAGCATCCAGCCCGGCCGGCAGTGGGAGAAGGAGTGCCTCGGCAGTTTCTACATTAAGCCGAACTACCCGGGCCGCTGCTCGCATATATGCAATGCCGGCTTTTTGGTCAATGCCGGCATCCGCGGCAAGGGCATAGGCCGAACTCTGGCCGAATGCTATTTGGAGTGGGCTCCGCGGCTCGGGTACACGTATTCTGTATTCAATCTCGTGTTTGAGACGAACATTGCGTCTCGCCGCATATGGGAGTCGCTGAGCTTTAAACGTGTTGGCCGGATCAAATCCGCCGGCATCCTCAAGGGCCACGACCTGCCTGTAGACGCAATTATATACGGCCGCGAGCTCGTGCCGACGGTAGACACGTCGGTCGGCTCTTTCCGGTTCGACAAGATCAAATTCTACTTGGAAACGGGCCGCTACCCGCCCATGTCGGACCGGCAGGAGAAGTCCCGCCTCCGGTCTTCCGCCACTCACTATACTCTGGAGAACGGCAAGCTGTACCTTAAAGGCCGGGAGGTCATCTCCGATCCGGCCCGCCAGCTGGAAATCGCTACCGAAATGCACATGGTGTCGCACGGCGGGATCAACAAAACCACCTCCGCCATTACGGAACGGTACCACTGGACGCGGATCAAAGACACGGCGGCAGCTGCCATCCGCAACTGCCCCACGTGCCGCGACCCCAACAAACACCAGCCGCAGCCGCTGAAGTCGCTGGCCCAGGCCGGCAGCCACGCCCTGCAGCTTTCGGAAGCCGGGGCCGGCGAGCGGGCCGACGGAACCGGTGCCGAATCGGACCACCGGCACGACCATTCCGCTGTCGGCAGTTTGGGTTCCGAGCGGGACAGCCACGAGTCCGGCAACGGCAGTGGCAGCGGCCCGCAGCACTCGGAAGACCATTCCGACGACCAGGACGCCGCGGCGGCGGCTGTGGCTGCTGCGGCGGCTGCCCAACAGCTGCAGGACAATTTGGACTTGTCGGGAATCGATCCCGACGATCCGAACTCGCTTTTGGCGGCAGTGGAAGCGGCGCAGCGGTCGCAGGTGGAAATGGGAATGCATCGGAATTTCTCTTTTAGTCATAAGGACGACGGGAATTCGGGACAGGACGGCGAGATTCCTGTAGACCCGCAAGTGGCTGGTTTCGATGAACATTTACAGCATCAGCATCAGCATCAGCATGAGCATCAGCATCAGCATGAGCATGGGCACCAGCATGAGGAAGGGGATAAAAGCCATTCTCATAATGCGCATAATTCACATAATGCGCATAATCACCAGCACCACTCGCTGGATTTGGATAACTCTTCCGGTGTGCAGGTAGGAGTGCCGGAGAAGCTGGAGCGTGAAGAGGCGAGTGACGATGAGATTGAAATAGCCCGAGCACTGATTCAGGCCAATGAGTCGGATCATATGTTCCAGTAGGGAAGGGTTATAAAGGGATAGGGATGGGAAAGGGAAATGGTAGGAAAAGGGAAATAATCGGAAAGCGAGAAAAGGTAATATTTTGACTAGTTTACCCCTCAAGTCCGTCTGAAGTTGCTGATGAGTGACAGGCAACCCGTGATTGATTATAGTAGATCGTATGGGGCCTGTTGCCAAAATGCTGACTGTGAATGGCAGAGGTGCATCTTCTAAGGAGCTTTTGAAATGTACCGGCGTTTAGGCGCGTCATGCGTTCGGAGAGACGGAAATGACTCGCAGTTTTCTCACTGGCGGATCAAGGAAGACATTGTCCGTTTTGCAGTGAATTGGAAGCTGCTTACAGAGCTGTTTCCTGTACTGTCTCGTGTCTGGAACGTTTCAGTTTCCATTTGACCTTAGACATGTTCCTTGGCTCATTTGAGTCGATTGGTTTGCATCCCCTTAAAAACCTTTTCCTGCAACTACCTCATAATGCTGGAACAGGCCTTTCAGATAAGACTCTTGCAGACCCCTGCGGCCAGTTTGAGGATATGTGCTGGAGACAGAACGCTTCTACTGAAATTCCTCCATAGAAGATAATATGGCCGGCTAGTTGGAAAGTGCATGTCTTTGGAGTATTATCTCTTCACTCAGGTTGTCGACTTGAGAAGACGGTGATAGCAAAGCTTACTGGCAGATATTGGTGCTTCATCAACCCTCCACAGTAATGAGTTCCGCGGTTCTCCAGTCACGGGAGTGGATCATGTGAGCTAGAGCTGTGGAAGCAAACCTGTGGGAAAGAGGCTGGTTGTCTGAATGCTGTGCCTTTTCCTACTCTGAATCAGTCTCAGGGAAGCGGTCTTCACATGTTGTATTTGTATATATTGGATATTTGCTGCTTTTGTTGTGACCAGTTGTATCTCTTGCGGAATGGTATCAGTGGTTTTGGAAATATCTGAGAATATGCTATTCATAGAGGGAACACATAATGATAATACAACAGCAGGATAAGAAGATCTCACGGGGTGAGTTTGTAAGGGGATGTGTTTCTTCATTGCTTTCTGCAAATACTGTGATATGGAACTCAGCTGATTTATGGAACTACTTCTACTGCTGCCTTCTGCATATCTAATCATGTTCGAGGACCCCTTGGTTGTTTTCTCTATTCCTGCAAATCGGGGAGACTGCCGGCCCTATAAGCTGTTTTCTTATGCTTTTCCCCGTTGTACGATTACTTCTCTACTCTCGCCTATCGAAAGAGAAGCTGCCATGAAGTGAGCGAAGAATCTGAACATCATTTTTCATCCTCAATATCCGATTTCTGTATGAGGGTGGAATACTTTTGCAGTCATCAACTATGGCTGACAGAACCTCCAGGAAGGGGAACCGAAGAAGCAACTCCTTAGATCTTTCTGCCCAGGTGACAGTGCAATTTAGATGGTAATGGGAATGGAGGGGGAATGGAATCCAAGTCGAATTCCACGTACATGAGGAGGACTGGAGGAGCTCATTGATTTCAGCTGATGGTAACTTTTCCTGAAGGAAAGATCATGAATGGTCTTATATGATACGAACAGGAGCAATAATGCACTGACCTATACTGAAGTCATTTCTCTTGAATCAGTTTTCGAAATTGAGAGCAAACTGTTTTCTGGTCTCCTGATTTGAGCCTCCCAGTTTTCCCTTTCCTTCTTCTCTTCTTATCTCTCTTCCTTCTTGTTTTCCCTCCTCGCTTAACACACAAGACATCCCCCAACTTAGCAAATGTGTCATCATCTCCATTAACAACTTCGTTCTGGTATTCTCTTTTATGAAAATCCATTGGAGTGGATTCCTCAACCTTGAGCAAATCATACCGGTTTATTGCAGTATCATCATTGCGATATAATCATACATTTCATATGAAACGTTGCCTGGCAACTCGCTCGATACTTTTGTAAGAGAGCCAGCTGTTTTGGTGGTTAGAACATATTTCTCACAAGGCGTAAGGCGGAGCTTTCTTCAGCAGAAAGGGTGATATTAGGCTCCAAAACGCATCAATTCTCATCTTATCGCATCTTTATCTCATTCCACAGCTCCCTTCTCTTATCACATGTTCGTTTCATCCTTATGCTTATCTCATCTTCATCTCATCCTGATTTATTCATGACATCCTCCAAAACCATCCGTGTTGACATCAAAGCGAATCGAAGCAGCTCCCTGCTGGTCTTCTAAGCGTTTGTAGTGGCCTCCAGTTTACTTTCATGGTTTTCACTCATGACTTCTCCTGAAGATATCGCTGATATCTTACAAAACTTCAAACGTAAACAACTATCCTTTGAACGAACAGCACAAACATTTCATGAAATGCTAATATATTAGCTCTGTCAAATACCTATCTCCCCTCTATCGTTAACCCCTATAAACCAATCAAAGCAATAATCACAATCCAATTCTCTATTCAATTAATGACAAGTTGTTTATATCTATCAAGAGTATGAAAGGCGGGGTCAGCAGGCAGGTAAACAGACACGTGATAGACAAAGGAGATGACAGCAGAAGTAAAAGCGGAAATAACCGAAATAATTCCTCTTGGTACTTCCGCCGCTTCCGTTTCCGCTTACTCATCCCCGCCGCTCTAATTCCGCTCCGAAAGTCGTCCCTTACTTCCGAAACAGCACATCCCCGCTTCCCCACTTCCGCCCCGCCTTCCATTTCACATCAAACCTCTTTACCCCTCTTCCCCTCACTACCCCTCACTACCCCTCACTACCCCTCTTCCCTCACTACCCCTCCCCTAAAAATCAACTCCAATCACTAATGCCAACAACGCCATGCGCACAAACAGCCCGTACCGCATCTGCCGGAAGTACGCCGCCCGCTGGTCGAAATCCACCTCGGGCCGAATCTCATTGTTCCGCGGCAACGGGTGCATCACACACATGTGCTGCTTCGCATCGTTCATCACAGTGCTGTCCACAATATACGTGTCCTTCAGCCGTTCAAACTCGGCCAAATCGGCAAACCGCTCCTTCTGCACCCGCGTGCAGTACAGCACATCCGAGCGCGCCACAATCTCCTTGCTCAGCTCGGCAGACTCGGCAACCAGCAGGCCTTTGCCCCGCAGCTCGTCCCGCAGTTCGGTGGGCAGCCGCAATTGTGGCGGCGACACCAGCTGGATCTTCACCTGGTAGTGCTGCAGCAGTTTGCACAAAGAGTGCACCGGCCGCCCGTACTTCAAATCGCCCATAAACGTAACGGTGATTCCGTTTACGGTTCCGAGCTCTTCCCGAATGGTAAACAGGTCCAGAAACGCCTGCGTCGGATGTTCCTTGGACCCGTTGCCGCCGTTGATTACCGGAACGGGGGAGTACTTGCCGGCAATGTCGGCCGACTCCTCAAGCGGGTGGCGCAGCACAATGGCGTCGCCGTAAGAGGAAAGCGTCCGCAGCGTGTCCTGCAGCGTTTCCCCTTTCGTCACCGAGGAGGCTGACGCGTTGATGGCCACAACGCGTCCGCCCAGCCGCTGCATCGCCGCGTCAAAAGACGACGAGGTACGCGTCGACGGCTCGAAAAACATCGTAGTGAGCAGCCGGCCTTTCAGCAGGTCCAACACGCCGTGCCGCTCCACCAGCAGCCGCATCTCCTGCGCCACAGAGAAAAGCACGTGCAGATCCTGACGCGTCACGTCTTTTACGGATAGCACGTGTTTGCGGAGGAACGGGTTATTGCGGCGGATGTACGACACAAGCGACGTCGGCGGCGACAGCTCGCGGTCGAGCTGCGGGTCGCGGGTGCGGAAGCCGTCCCGCGGGCCGCGCGGCTCGTCCTCAAATACAGGGGAGTCCAAAGCGGCAACCGCGGAAGCGGCACCGGAAGCGGAAGCGGAAGCGGAAGCGGCGGCAGCGGCAGCGGAAGCGCCGAGAGAGCTCCGGCGGTCAACTGAGAACGACACGCGGGACTCGCGCGGCACGTGCGGCACGTGCGGGGAGCCGAGCCCGGCAGCCGAAGCGGCTTCTTCCGTCCCCGTTTGCCCCGCCTGTCCCGCCTGTCCCGCCGACCCCGCTACCCCGCTTCCCGAGCCGAAACTCAAATCGCGGCCCAGCAGCGGAACGCCCGGCACCAGTTTGCCCTCCAAACAAACCGTCTCGCCGTGCAGTTTCACCCGCTGCACGGCTCCGACCAGCTCCCGCCCCGCCAGCCGAGCCGCCACAGAGTCGGCCGGCAGCCGCGCCTTCCAGTCCAAATCGACTTCGACTGCCGCTTCGGGAAGGTCCAAGTCGAAAATGGCAATTGGGTTTGTATGCAGCCGCGCCACAATGTCGTCCAAGCCGAGCCTTCCGTCCTTCACTGCCGTCAGCAGCAGCGGCAGTGTTTCGGCAATTCCGGCGCCCGGCGCCACTTTTTCTCCGAGCTCCTGCGCCACCACAGACGGCAATACGCCGACGGAAAAGCAGTCGATCGCCGGCAGCAGGTCCCACAAAGCGGCCTGGTCCTCACGTGACGGCAGCGACTTTGCGGCCGGGAAGTCCTCGCGCGCGAAAAACATGGCGTACACAGACACGTCGCATGTAACCCCCAAACCTTTTTCTTTAGCCAGCGCAATAAGCTGCAGGTCGTCTTTGTGGGTCACATTTGTAATGTGAATATGCCGCGAGTGCAAAGACGCCAACAGCAGCACAGACGCCAAATCGGTCGTCCGCGCATCCGTCACAATCGGCTTGCGGGCCGGCCACGCCGTGAAATGCTCCGTCAGCGTGGCAACCTTATTGATGTTGTTGCCGAGCTGGTTGAACGGAATAAACAGCGAGCCGACGGAGTTCACAACGGCGGCCAAGTCGCCGGCATTTAACTCTGTGGCACACACGGCTAAATTGAAGTCGCAAACAGCCGCCGGCCGCCCGTCGGGGCCCAAAGTGTTGCTGCGGGCCTGCGCCAGCGAAGCGGCGTCGGAAACGGCCCCGGCGACCGAAAGCGGCAAAACGCGGGCCATGGCAAAACCCGCCGCGGCACAGGCCTCGGCAACGGCGGCAAAGCCGCGGCCGCCGGTTTCGGTCAAGTCGGGCACAAACGCGGATAGGTTTACCAAAGCGGGCAATACAGCCGTGCGGTGTGCCGTTTGTGCGTCCAGTTCGGACACTTCCAGCGTGTCAAGCGTGATACCCCGCGCCAGAGCTTCCACAAGCAGCTTTGCACACTTCACGTTTGTAACCAGCGGCACGGCATAGTCAACCGCCATCCGCCGCGTTTGGTACCCTTTGCTCATATAGTTAGCCGGGCGCCGGAACCGGTTAGCCGAGGGCAGGTTGATGTACAAATCAATAAGGTTGTTAGCCAAATGCTGGGTTAGGGAATATTCCGACTTCTGCTCGTCCTCTTCGTCCAGCACTTCCAAATACTGTACGGGGATGCCGTGTTCCTGGATGAAATCGGCAGTTCCGGCGGTCGCAAACAGCCGGAAGCCGAGCTCGTGGAGTTTGCGGACCGACGGGAGGAGCTCCTGCTTCTCTTTGAACGACCCGATGGACAGCAAGATGTTCCGTTTCGGGAGCACAAACCCAGTCGCCAGCAGCGACTTCACATACGCCTCGTATTTGTTGCGGCCAAAAGTGGCAACTTCACCCGTGGACGCCATTTCCACTCCGAGCACCGGGTCGGCGCCGGAAAGCCGAGAAAAGGAAAACTGCGGCACTTTTATCGCACAAAAGTTCTCTAGCGGCCGAGGCGGGTACGGAGTGAACGGGAAGCCCATAATGGCTTCTGTGGCCATTTGGATCAGATCCGTGCCGAGCACTTTAGACACAAACGGGAAACTCCGGGACGCCCGCACATTGCACTCAATAACCTTAATGTCGTTGTTCTTGGCAATGAACTGAATGTTGTACGGTCCGGTAACGTTAAGCGCGGCTCCGATTTTCGCCGTCGCCTGCACAATCCGCCGCACTGTTTCCGGGTCCAAATCCTGCGGCGGCACAATCAGCGTGGCGTCTCCGGAATGCACGCCGGCATTTTCCACGTGCTCCGAAACCACGTGCATCACCAGCTTGCCGTCTTTGGCCACTGCGTCCATCTCAATCTCCTTCGCCTGTTCAATGTACTTAGTGATTACTACCGGATAGTCTCGGGACACTTCTACTGCTTGAGCCAAATAACTAGCCAAGTCGTCCCGAGAGTATACCGTATTCATAGCCGCTCCGGACAGGACATACGACGGCCGGACAAGCACGGGATATGAGACCTTTTCGGCAAACGCGGCCGCTTCTTCAAACGACGTCAGCTCCTTCCATGCCGGCTGGTCCACACCGATGCGGTCCAGCATGCGGGAAAACTTGTACCGGTTTTCGGCCGAGTCGATCATTTCGGGACTCGTGCCGAGGATTTTCACATTCTGCCGGTGCAGCGGAAGGGCAATGTTGTTGGAGGTTTGGCCGCCCATAGCGATAATTACCCCCGCAGATGCTTCCAGCTCGTAAATGTCCAAAACGCGTTCCAAGTTGATAACCTCAAAGTACAGCCGGTCCGCCTCGTCGTAGTCCGTGCTTACCGTTTCCGGGTTGTAGTTTACCATAATGGTCTTTGTTCCGCGTTCGCGGAGGGTGCGGATGGCCCGCACGGCACACCAGTCAAACTCGACGGAAGAGCCGATGCGGTAAACTCCCGAGGACAAAACCATCACGCCGTGGTCGTGGAAGGAGATGTCATGTGCGGATGCGTTGTACGTCAGGTACAGGTAATTTGTGTGCGCGGGGAACTCGGCAGCCACAGTGTCGATCTGTTTTACAAAAGGGGTAATTCCGGCGTCGGTGCGGGCCTTCCGAACCGCCAGTTCCGTCGACCGGACCGCCCGCGCGATCTGCCGGTCGTCAAAGCCGAGCTGTTTCGCATGCCGCATTTCCGCTTCCGGCAGTGTTTCCAGCGTATACTTCTCCAAATGCCGAGCTGCCGCAATCAACCCCGCCAATTTGTTCAAGAACCAGCGGTCGATTTTTGTCAGCTGCCACACTTTGTCTACCGAGTAACCCTCGGCAAACGCATTTGCCAGTGCAAACAGCCGCTGGTCCGACGGCGTTTGCAGCTCGGCATCAATGTCGATAGACATAAGCGCCTCGGTAGGAGTGAAGCCGAGATTGTGGTAGTCCGTGGACCGAATGGCCTTTTGAATAGCTTCCTCAAATGTGCGGCCGATGGCCATCACTTCTCCCACTGATTTCATAGACGAGGAGAGCTCTTTGGACACGCGGGTGAATTTTTTCAAGTCCCAGCGGGGGATTTTCACAACCACATAGTCCAGCGAGGGCTCAAAACAGGCGCAGGTGGATTTGGTGACGGAATTTTTGATTTCGTCCAGTCGGATGTTGAGCCCCAGTTTGGCGGCTATAAATGCCAGCGGATATCCCGTCGCTTTGGACGCCAAAGCCGAGCTTCGGGACAGCCGAGCGTTTACTTCAATAATGCAGTATTCCTTGGAATCGGGATTCAAAGCGTACTGAATGTTGCATTCGCCGACAACGCCGAGATGCCGAATGACGTTTACGGCAGTCGTGCGGAGCATATTGTAGTCTTCGTCGGAAAGCGTTTGTGAGGGGGCAACCACAATTGAGTCTCCAGTGTGGATTCCCAAAGGGTCGAAGTTCTCCATATTGCAAACGGTGATGCAGTTGTCAAACGCGTCCCGCACTACTTCGTACTCAATCTCCTTCCAGCCTTTCATACTTTTCTCAATGAGGACTTGTGGCGAGGTGGCAAACGCCTTTTCGCACAGCGCCACCAGCTGCGCCTCCGTGTCGGCAAATCCGGAGCCGAGCCCCCCGAGGGCGTATGCCGCACGCACAATTACGGGAAAGCCAATGGATTTCACTACTTCCAGCGCCTCCGGGACGGAAGCCGCCACAGCTGACTGGGCGCATTTTTCCCCGATTTCCTCCATCGACTTGGCAAACAAATCCCGGTCTTCGGTGGTAATGATTGTCTCAATAGGGGTGCCGAGGACGCGGACGCCGAGCCCGGCAAACTCGTCTTTAAGCTGGATTCCGACGTTAAGCGCCGTTTGGCCTCCGAATGTCACATAAATGGCATCCGGACGCTCAAACTTGATCACCTTCCGGACAAAGTCGGCAGTCACCGGAAGGAAATACACCTTGTCGGCCAAGCCCTTAGACGTCTGAATAGTGGCGATGTTCGGGTTGATCAGCACAGTGTAAATGCCTTCTTGTTTCAGCGCCTTAATAGCCTGAGAACCGGAATAGTCAAACTCGCCGGCTTGTCCGATGGACAGTCCGCCGGAGCCGAGCACCAGCACTTTCTGCACGTCGGCCCGCGGGTGGCGGGCGTTGTTTTCGGCCCGCGTGCCGCCGGGGAAGACGACGGCGCCCCGGTGCGTGCCGGCTTTGAACTCGGCAACGGAACGGAGAAACACATCAAACAGGAATTCCGTGTCACGTGGGCCGGGCGTCGACTCGGGGTGGAACTGGACGGAAAAGATGGGCTTTTCGGTATGGAAAATGCCCTCGTTGGACCCGTCGTTGGCGTTTACAAACAGCTCTTGTACTCCCGGCGGCAGCGTGTTTGCGTCCACAGCATAGCCGTGGTTCTGTGACGTGATGTAGCAGCGGCCCGAAATCAGATTTGTGCACGGGATATTGTGGCCCCGGTTGCCGAACTTCAGTTTCACCGTGTCGGCCCCCGCCGCCCGCGCCAGCAGCTGGTGGCCGAGGCAAATGCCGAAAATGGGAGTGGCAGCCGCGGCAACCAGCGGACGGAGCCAGTTGACTACCGGAGCCAAAGTGGCGGGGTCGCCCGGCCCGTTGGAGATGAACAAACCGTCGTACTGTTCGGACGTGAAATCGTAGTCCCAGGGGACAACCAGCAGTTCCACGCCTCGGTTGACAAAACAGCGGATTTGGTTGAATTTCATGCCGACGTCGACGGCGAGGATGCGGAGCGGCTTGCCGTCGGGTCCGCAAAGAGCCGAGGCGGGATCCGGTTTGTACAGTTTCGGTTCCGGGACCGATACCTGCGCCACCAGGTTTTCCGCATTGGGGTCGTGCCACTCGGGCACTACGTACAAGTCCTGCCACTGCGCCACTGCTGCATCCGAGCCGAGCCGCTCAATGCACAGCCGGCCCAGCATGGACCCTTCGGTACGGATGGTTTTGGTCAGCTCGCGGGTGTCCACTCCGTACAGAGCCGGGATGTTTTCCTTTTTAAGCCATGCCCCGAGGGAGGATTTAGCCAAGTAGTGGGAAAACTGTTCCGTATAGTGCGCCACCACCAGCCCGGCCACGTGAATGCGGGACGACTCCACATACTTCGGCAAATTCAGCAGCGCGTCCACCTCGGCAGTGTCCGGAACGCCGTAGTTGCCCACCAGCGGGAAGGTAATCACAAGGATTTGCCCTCGGTACGACGGGTCGGTGATGGACTCCACATAGCCGACCATTCCGGTTTGGAAGACCAGTTCGCCGGCAGCGGAACGCGGGGCGCCGAAAGAGTATCCCGTGACGACTTTGCCGTCCTGGAGTTCCAGCGCCATCTTCTGGGACTCTCCCGGGAGGGGAGGTGTGATGGGCTCGAGAGGAGCCAAAGAGGTGACAGAAACCATTGGAGGGGTTGGGTGTAGTTTTCAGGTGAGAGAGAAATCTGACAATTATTTTGTTGTTGGGGAGATGCTTAAGGGTAATTGCTTTTGGTGTTGTTTATGCGTTGGTCTTTTTTTTGGTTTTTTGGTTTTGGTTGTTTTCTTCGGTGGTTGAAGTTCCGGGAGTGCGGTTAGATGACTTCAGATGTTCGGATGTCGGATGTCGGATGTCGGAGGTTCGAATGTTCGGAAAGCTTCGGCTTGCAAAACACGGGGGGGACGAAAGTTTTGGCAAGCGGCAAAGGCAATTCGGCAAACGGATATGAACAACCGGATCGGAGCGGAGAGGATCGGATAGGATCGGAAACGATGGGAAGGTAGGGTTGTGAGTATTTGTGGAATGCTGAGAGAAATGATTACAGTGTTAGTTTGATAGCTCGGGATGAGGTTACTTCTATTGTTTGTTCGTCCGTGAGGAGAGGGACGAACACCAGGAAAGTTACAGATGCAAAGAGAAGGATGGAATCGGAGCAGTAGAAGGGAAGGAAGCCGATGCAAATGCGATGGGTGTGAAAGACGGTATTCCGGGCAGCGTGTAGGAACGGAACGGATCGGATCGGATCGGATCGGATCCGAACAGTTTTGCCGGCTAGTGCAGAATCGAAGGGAAAAGCGGCAAAAGACGGATGGTGGGGTAAAGCGAGGGGAGTTTGATTTTGAAGCTGGGGGTTTGTTTGGGTCGAGGGGAAAATGAAAGGGAATCAAAAACAAACTAACACCTTCTGATACAAAACAACAAATGGAAAGGAAAGAAGACAGAATAAAAATAGAGAAGACGAGAACTTAGGAAAAGGTATGACAGCAAAGCGGGGGCAACAGAAGAGCAATCAGCGGACTTCAGATCGTGAGGTGACGCGTTTCCTTTCTCGTATAGGCATAGAAAAACGCGTCTCCGAGCACGCAAATGAAGAAAAGCAAGGAAATGAGAATGGGGAAGAGGCAACTGAAAGAATTAGCAGCAAAGAGCATAGCAGTCAGCTTGAGGGATTCAATTTCCCGGTCGCTTGCCTGCAGCGCCTTTGTCACTTTCCATCACTCCTTTCCCCATCGTCACAAATTCCCTTCCCCCTATTCGCCATTTGATCCATTGTCTCTTCTGCTGCCTTTCCGTTTGTCCAGCTTTGAATTCTCTCATTTCCTTTCCAAAATCTCTTCTTCCTTTATAGTTTGTCTTCCCCGCCGACCCATTCGTGGTATGTACCATCAGACTTTTTGTCTCCCTTTTTGTCTCCCCTTCATTCATTTTCCCCAACTCCATCAAACCTGCCAGTAATTTCAAAACAAACCCCCAAGCCTCCCCGCCATCCCAACTCTTCCGCTTTCCGTTCCGATTCACCAACTTGTCCGCCGGTCCAACTTCCCGAGCCATCCCGAACCTTTCCGCGCTTCCGCGCCTTCCGTCTCATTGCATTTCTCTTCCTTCCTCCTCCACTCCTCAGTCCCTCCTTTCTCCTTTTCTTCCCTTCTCCCTTTCTCTTCTCTTCTTCAGTCTCAACATACCTCTTGCAAACTTCACTCAGACAAACTGTTCCGTTTGCTGCAAAATGCACCTTCTGGGTCTTCCGAGTTTCGGTCTTCAGACGCCTAGAAATCCTCCGCGTCTCTGTCTAATGTATCAGCACAGCTTTGCTATTCTTTTATTGGTTTTTTCTCCAATATTTTGGCCTTCTAACAAGTCAAAATATGATTTTGTTAAGCGCGCCAAAAGAGAAAAAAATTTTATTAGTGCTGGGCGGGGGAGATGCACGAGACAGGAGACGTGGTGAGATGCAAAGTGCAGTTGAGGAAGAAAGAAGAGAGAGGAGGAAGAAAGAGGAGGAGGAAAGGAGAAGAGAGGAGAGGAAAGAGGAGGAAAGGAGGAGAAGGAAGAGGGAAAGAAAGAGGAGGAAAAAGAGAAGGAAAAAGAGGAAGAAGGAAGGAAGAAAGGAAAAAAAAGAAAAGGAAGAGAAAAAAGAAGGAAGGGAAGAGGAAGAAGAGAGGGGGGGATATGGGAGACAGGGAAGATAAATTTTCAAGACCCGGGAAACCACGGCTGGGACAGGGTTATTATTTATTCTGCGGAGGAAGCGGCAGCCTTGCTCGGGGAACGGGCATATACTCGGATTTGGCGTAGGGTTTGGCGATGCCGTGGAAAAAATTTTTCTTTATGCTGTCGAAACGGGAGATGTGACAACCGAGACGGGATGATGAAAGGGGAATGAGAGACGGGAGGAGACGCGATGTTTTGTCAGGGAAGGCCGGGAATTGCCGGTGTTTGAGTGGTTTCGGGTATGGGGAAATCCCGGGAAAACTACAGTTTCAAAGAGTTTGAAAGATGGATGGTCTTGATGGCGACTCTGTCGACTCCCTTGCCAAAGCTGGAGAGACGAAGAGAAGAAAGGATTGGAGCAGGGTTTATGGCCCCGAAGAGGTTCTGATGATAGGAAGGGGAAAAGCGGCTGCTGTTGGAGGAGGCTGAAATAGCATAAGTGATGATTGTGAGTCACTTCGGCTTTGAAATTATTACGGGAATTCAACCTTTCTAAACTGTTGTCGAGGAACTTCTCTCACTCGAACTCCGGGCTTTCAAGGCCGGAACTCTTCAACGGTCAGGTTTTAAGTTCAAATCCCGAGAGAACTTAAAGCTGATTAGAGTTTGGAACCGTTGTGGCCGGGGCTTCTGAAAAATTCAACCGGGATCTCCAGAATCCGACGTGGGACAGGGTTTGTGGGATGATGAGATTCAGAAGCTGTTGAATGCCTCCTGGCTCAACTGACTAGTTTGCAAACCTGTAAGTGGAAATGAGATTGTATTGGATAGACATTGAACAGGACTTAACATCAGGTCTACATGATGAATTATGCAGGCTGATGCACAAAACCATTCACATGTACGTAATAGACTGGAGGCCATACCCGATTCGGGTATGCCGTCTCATATCAGGTATTTGTACCAGTTTGCGTCTCACTTCAGAGGCCGGTACTACCTTGACGTCTCAATTCAGAAAGCAGTACTACTACCTCGCGTCTCGATTCATTTACGCCGTTATAATGTTTCGTCTTGATGAGCTCACGCAAACTGAGCCAAACTCTTCTCATGAGGAGTGCTGAATATATGAGAGTCATATGAACTAACCGAATAGTGACCTTCTACATTTACTATGCAGACAAACCAAGCAGAGACCCACATGAGAGTCGCTTCCAGCTCCCATCAATACTGCGCCCACATTATGCGAGGCGGTCCTGTAGCTGCAAGTAGACGCCTCACGTACATGAACATGCAGTACTACGGGTACTGGAACATAACATCTGTAGTCATCTATGCAAAACAATCGCTCAATGATCAACTTTCTTTGAATCATGTTACGCTGTTACTGGCAAATGGAGACGACTTCAGCTTTTCCCAGAGGTTATTCAAAGTTGATTTATCTTCAGTCGCAGTTCATCTGGGAAAATTGGTGAATTTCAGCCTGCATATGTATCTCGAATTTCAGCGCTTTTCACTTTCCCTTTTGGGCAGTATCCTAGCACATAATTCCGGAATCCAGCAGCAGTTGAGTATTTCTTCGTGCGAATTCAGCGGGGAGACTTTTTCAGTCGTTTTGAAACAGTGAGAAATTCCAGTACCACCTCTCAAATGATAGAAACAGATCAATTTGATGCACGGTAAAACCACCAATTCTCCACTTGAGAAGTATTCTGGCTGTCCTGACCATACTGTGTCTCAGTCCTTCCTGTAAAGACTGCAGCAACCTGCATGAATCAGTCACCTCCATTCTGGCCTCGAGCAAGCTACCAAGCAGCCCACCAATACAGCCGGAACTCTCCAAATCTTCATGGAATATATTATCTGCTGCTAACCCTCAGTTACAGATTCTCAGTGAATCTCCCCAGAAAACTCCCTGTCCTGCAAAACCGCCAGCGTAGAACCTCTGTCCATCCCAAACAGGAAACTAACCCTAACAGCTTCCATCCATCGGGCAAATCCCCAACCTAACAGAAGGCCCTTACTCTTTTCAGACATCACATAAACCAGAAAAATCGTGAGGCACTGCCAAACAATGAGATTGAGGATAAAAAGAAAACATCTAAACACCTTGCGGGATTTTCTGAAAGAAGAAGAGGACTGAAATGGAGTAGCTGTAGTCATATAAATTGCCGTCGAAGGAAGACGCCGACTGTTTTCCCCACTCTGCTGGTGTGCAGCAGGAAGTACATTAGTCTGTTTATACAGACTGCACAGCCTGCAGATTCTCTCTAAGCATTGCTTGCTGCTGCTCATCGATCATTGCTGTCTCCTATACAAATTTGAGAGGCTGTTTGGCTGCCTCAATTGTTAGGTTCAGCTGTTTTAGGGCTCCCATAAGCCCCCTTCCCCCCATCTCCCTGCTGCTCCTGTGTTTATCTGCACAAAAACACACCTACTGGCATCTTCATAATGGCAAAAGACAACTGGAAAGAATCCCTGGACAGGACGTGGCGGAAGATCGTGAGATTCAGGCGATTTGTCTTTGGCTATGGAATTGTCCGCCGCGTGGTGCGGGGCTTCACGGGCGCATTTGCGCTGCTGCCGACGCCCGTCCGACATGCCATCCGCTCGGGCTGGAAATTCACCATCCCGTCTTTCCTGCTGGCCCACTACTTCTACATCATCATGTGGTCCATCGTGGGCTCCATTATGCTGTACCCTGTGAAGAATATGGCTTATATTGATGCCCTGTTTTTTGCTACAGGTGCCGCCACTCAGGCGGGGCTCAATACTGTTGACGTGAACGAAATAACCCTGTGGCAGCAGATGGTGATGTATATTGTGACGTGCCTGACGTGTCCCATTTTTGTCCACTCGTCTATTGTGTTTATCCGGCTGTACTGGTTTGAGACGCGCTTTGAAAACATCAGCGAACGGTCCAAACGGCAGCACAAAATGCGCCGTTCGGCAACTCTGGCATCCCGCGGCCGCATAAATACAGGCGATGTGGAGGAATTCGGCGGCAAAATAAACAATCCAGTGAAAACGCATGCGGGAGCAAACAACGAAGAGTTTCTGGTGACTCAAAAGGACATTAAATTCTCCGACCTCCCGCATCCGAGAACAAAATCAGTTTCTGCCGAAGACGGCAAATCTCAGCCCCGCGGCTCGGCCGGCCGGCCCGCCGACGGCAGCTTTCCTGTTCCGGGAAACGGCAGCCCCGATTCGGAAAATGACTCCGAAAAAGACTTGCCGGAACTGGAAAATGCCCGCAACGACCCGCCGCAGGTGTTCCGCTCCATTCAATTCCTGCAGCAGAAACACGACAAGGAACAGAGGGAACACGAACGGAGAGAAAGACTGGCCGCCGCGGGAAAAACCGGCCCGGATCCGCTTTCGGGTCCGGAAGCGGAGAAAGACGGCAATTCGGCCCGCCCCGATTCCGCTTCAGCTTCCGCTTCCGATGACGAGGAACTGGTGGTGCGGTCGCCGTACGAAGTGGAGCGGGGCAAAACTCTCACGGAGGTGAAAAGCAAAGATATCAAATTCGGTGACCTTCCGCATCCGTCCCAGCGCCGGCAGGAAATGGAAATGGCCCGGCGGGGTAGCGGGGCAAAAGCGGGGCACCAGCCGGCTCATCGGAAGTTCGGCACGGGAGCCGACGCCGACGCCGACACATCCGAAGACGCGGAAGACGAGGAGTTCCACACGCATTTGGAGCCCTCGGAGGTGCTGCGGTCGATTTCCATGCTGCAGAAGAGCCGCCGCCCTTCGGAATCGGATCTCGGAGACGGGCCGGCGCTGGTGGTGAAAGGCCCGCGGGAACTGGCCCGCGGGGAACAGCACGAGTTCCGCCAGAAACACCGGGCGGCGCCGCGCCGGCGCCGGAACTCGTTTTTCAAGACCCGCAAGTTTGTGGCCCACCATTTCGGCACTTCCGGCTCGGAAGTTTCCGAAAAGGGAAATATCTCCGACAGGTTTGGCGGGTCCGACGGATCTGGCGGCTCCGAAGCCTCCGGGCCGAACTCGGAAGCCGACTCCGACGCCGACTCCGACTCCGACTCCGACGGCTGCCGGCACAATCTCATGCGGGCGCAGTCCAACCTCGCGATCCCTTCCTCCGACGTCACCGGCGGCAAAAAATTCTCTAAACGGAGCAACACAATCGACGTCCCCGCCGCTGCCGACGGCCTGCCGGAACCCCGCCGGCCGCTCACAAAACTGAAGCGGAACCTCACCAACCGCCTCGCCTCGGCCCACCCGCGGCACATTCTGCCCCGCCGCATGTCCAGTTTCAGTATGCTGTCCGGGAACGACTCGGAAGACTCGGACGACGACGGGACAGGCTTCCGCCGGCCCCGCCGGCAGAGCCGCGTGTCCGGGAATTACCTTTCTTGGACGCCGACGATCGGCCGCAACTCCACCTTCTACGGCCTTACCCCGCAGCAGAAAGACGAGCTGGGCGGGGTGGAGTACCGGGCCACAAAGCTGCTGGCGAAGATTCTGGCGGTGTACTATTTCGGCATTCATGCCGTGTCGGCAGTTTCCTTTTTGGGCTGGATTCTCGGCATGCCGAAGTACCGTTCCGTAGTGCGGGGTTTCGGCGTTTCCCCCAGCTGGTGGGCTTTTTTCACTGCCCAGTCGGCTTTCAACGATCTCGGCTTTACCCTAACGCCGAACTCGATGGTTTCATTCGCCGGCTCGGCATTTGTCATGCTCTACATGTCTTTTCTCATAGTGTTGGGCAACACGGGCTTCCCCTGTGCCCTGCGGCTTATTGTGTGGCTCATCTTCAAACTGTCTCGGGATTTGTCCCAACTGCGGGAGAGCGCCGGGTTCCTATTGGACCATCCGCGTCGGTGTTTCACTCTGCTGTTCCCTTCCGCCATCACGTGGTGGCTGGTGTTTATTCTGGTGGCGCTGAACGGCATAGACTGGATTTTATTCCTTATTTTGGACCTCCACAGCAAAGTGTTTGAGGCGCAGGGGGTGAAAATGGGGTTTCGGGTGTTGGACGGGTTGTTCCAGGCTTTCAATACCCGCACGGCAGGGTTCTCTATGACCGATCTGTCGCAGCTGGCGCCCGGGACGCAAGTGTCGTACTTTATTATGATGTATATTTCCGTTCTGCCGATTGCCATTTCCATCCGCACGACAAATGTGTATGAGGAGCAGAGCATAGGGGTGTTCCACCGGCATGAAACGCTGGCGGGGGACGGGAATGTGAAGGGGAAGACGTTTATTCAGAACCATTTGCGACGGCAGCTGTCGTTTGATCTGTGGTACATTGCGTTAGGGTTGTTCCTTATCTGTGTGATTGAGGGCTCCCGGCTGTCGGATCCTTTGGAGCCGGATTTCAATATTTTCCGGGTGTTTTTCGAGATTGTGTCGGCATACGGGACTGTCGGCATGAGTCTCGGATACCCTGGGTACAATACGTCTTTTGTGGGCCAGTTCAGTACGCTCGGGAAGCTGGTGATTATAGCGATGATGATCCGCGGCCGGCACAGAGGGCTTCCGTATAATCTGGACCGGGCCATTATGCTGCCGTCGGAGAAAGTAGCCGAGCGGGACGAGATTCAGGCTTTGCACCAGGCTATGACGGCCGAGAGTCTCGGCATGGTTTCGGAGTTCGGAGCGGAAGGCGAGCGGGGCGAGCGGGGTTCCCGGACGCGGATGCAGAAGCTGTGGAAGACGCTTTCGACGGGGGGCAGTTATTTGATGGAGATGGGCCCGTCGCGGAAGCCGATCCCGCTGGAGGTGCAACGGACACTCAGCCGGCGGAACAGTGCCGCGGTTGTGGATCCGAATGGGGCAGGTGGGGGAGGGGGAGGGGGAGGGGTAAGTGGGCCGAATGGGGAAGGTGGGGAGCCGAGGTCGAAAGAGGGGCGCGGGCCGCTGGATTAGAAGGAATAAGTGGACAGGAGAAGGTAAGGAAAAATGAGAATGTGAACGAAGGAGAAAAAATGGTCGAAAAGAGGAAATGGGAAGGAAAAATTGGGAAGGGAAAACCTGCATGGATGCTGTATGTATTGGCGTTCACCTGTTGTATTTACATTTCACATAATTCACAGGAACGAACGAAAAGGCATTGGCATCGTTTATATTCTCGGCAGCAGAGTAGGGGAAAGAAGGGGAAGGGAAGGGGTGGAAGAGGGAAGCGGATCAGAATGAGGAAAAAGTGAATGGCAATGCCACTCAATTGGAAGAGAGGAGCTGATGAGTTTGATTATTTTCCATCCTCACTTGGCTGCTTCCTGTATTTTTCTTTTTTTTTTTTTTTTTTTTTTTTTTTTTTTTTTTTTTTTTTTTTTTTTTTTTTTCACTCAGTGCTTCTCGTTGAGGGTGTCAACTGAACACTCCTACATCCGCGTTTCCCTATTCTTTCTCATATACCCGTATTCGATTCTTCTTTTTTGGCTGGATTGTCCATCTTGAAAATCCTTCAGAGAATCAAGTAAGGCGCTTCATTTAAAGCCGGACATCTGCTTATCGAAACCAGTTTGTTCGAAATGCCATGCTGAGACTGACGAGACGCTGGGATCATAGAGTCTAGACGAATTTAAAGACTCTCTGAGCATTACAGGGGAGTTTGTGAACTACAATTGATAACTGAATTGTGTTAGTATGTGCTGAAGGTGGAAAGTGACAGGAAGGATGAGCTTTCAAACTAATTCTCTTTACTCTTTATCCCCGGGCTTTCTGGCTTTTAGTCAGGGAGGATTGAAAGGTTGTGAATAGAAGTTCTACAGCTTCTGGATAGAATATCTGTGAGAGTCGGTTGTATGGATAGGCTCAAAAGTATCAAACGAATCAAGAGAATAACTACTGGAATGTCGGCTTAATACAGCCGTCGTCTTCTCCAATGCAAAAGATCTGATATCTCCTCACCACTCCATTAACACTCCATTAACACTCAATTCAGTCAGTCAGCAGCTTTTGAGAATCTCGAACATGGGATTGGTAAGTCAACAAGAGGTCAGGAGGTCAGCAGCAACTGACTCTATGACTCTCCTTCAGAGAAGTAGGTCTGATATGCTGCTGTCGCCCTCAGTATAACTTATGCCTCGAGTATACAGTAAAGAATAATCATCTGTTGATGATGGCAAAGCATTCTTCTGTTCATCCCACTCATTGAGCCTATGAGCCTAATATGATCAGCAGTTTGTTATGAATAGCATGAAACAGAACCACCCAGCAGCTTTGAGAGACAAACCCAAGTATTCAAAACTGGTCCCCGAAATCAAACAGCTGATTAAAACACCTGCCGAAACATCAAATCCTCCAAATCGGTTTCGGATTCATTTCACGGCTCAATTCCTCTATGACGGGCTCCTTCTATGACATCATAGTTATCATGGCATGCAACGTATGTTTCAGCCTCATCTCATCGGGGCCTGAAAGATGAATTTTTTGCTGACTGCCGAGAGATGAGTTGCCTGATACTACGCGGTCGCCAGAGTGTGGAATGACAGTTTGAGACACGTCGAGCAGCCGTTGATTGGATAGGAATGGAAGGAAAGGAAGGAAGATACTATGTAGGCGTATTGCAGATGAAGGATGGTTGATTTGCATATTAAGTGGTTATGTCATAAGGGGAGAAGTATGGGAAGAATGGGAGCAGCCAGTTGGCTAGTAACGAACGAGTACAGGGAGTGGGATTGAAGGGATAGAAAAAAAACCTTTTCATGCTGTGGAAATGTTCTTTCCATTATTACTATCATACATAATACTCTGTTGACCCTTCTTTGGTTTCTGATTTCTCTGGTTCGTCTGTTCTTCTTGCATTTCTAAACTTCCCAGGGATCGGAGCTTTTCAGGTACTGAACTCTGCACGTCAGACTGCAAAACCGGCATAATAAGCGGTGAAAATGTGTGGAACATGTGGAGGAGATTTTTGGTTACTCGGCTTATTTTTAGCAACATGAAACATAAAGAAAAGAAAAGTGTAGTTTGTTGATGATCTGGCTGGTTTCAGGCCGGGAAATTGCAGAGTCAGCCTGCGGGCGGCTGCCGGCTGCTGCGGGCTGCTGCGGATAGATGCGTGCCTGTGATTAGAGTTTGACAGTAGCAGGGGATCGCCAAACCTTACATCCCAAAGCGGCGCGCCACCCTATGACAAAAAGCTGCAAGACCAATTTAAAGTTGGGCCATTTCATCATCGAGCGTAAACTCTAAGCTGGGGTGTCTAGTGACAGAGGTGGTGACTAGAGGAATGAGGAGCTGGCATCCAATTATCTTACCAAAAACTTTAGGAAAACTGTCAGTCAATCATGGTCTTAGATTCCCAGAATATTACATCTATATATAACACCCCACCCGTTCTTTCTCCCTCCTTCCCCTCCACCTCTCATAATAAACTCAATCGTCTCTTACCTAAACTGTAACCTTCTCCAGGCTTCCTCCACTACTAGGGCCAACCTTAATCCACTAGCCAAACCCCAAACGGTTCTCGCAGCTTTTCTTCCAGCCCGTCGATATAAAACCCCGAGGCCTCCCGGCACTGACCCGCTCGGAACGGAAGACACAAACACCGCTTCTCGGATTTGTTTAGGAGTATTCAAGAGGGGATTCGTCGGCATCCACAAGGTACGTCTGAGACTCGTTAGAATTTGTTAGCAACATTCAGATAGCAGTCGGAAGATTGTGGAAATCAATCAGCACGGCTTTTCGAACTGTATCGCGTGCCTCTCGTTTGTGCTTCGCTTTGCAGCTCCCAGTCATTTGCCGATCGCCCGGCCTCAAAGCCGAGCCGAACTCCGAGAGTTACCGAAAAACACAAAACTTGCTTGATTACTTTCTGGACTATTTACTTTGCAGATACGCCTGCCGTTACATTTTCGGTCTGAATCCCACTTGCGCCATCTTCTTCCGTTTTGAACCGAGCCGTCTTCCGACTCTGCGGTGTTTAACCCCGCCATACCCCGCCATACCCCGCTATACCCCGCTATACCCCACCTTACCCCGCCATACCCCGCCATACCCCACCTTACCCCACCTACCCCACCTACCCCACCTACCCCACCTACCCCACCTACCGCTCCTCCACAAACACACCCTCCCCCACCCCCACATCCCTAAATGGACAATCTGCTGCCCCCCTCCCGCGAAGGCCGCGGCCGCTCCCGCGAGCCCCGCGACCCGCGCGACGGATCCAGAAGTCGCAGCAAATCCCGCGCCAGCGTCGCCTCCGGCCCGCCCTCCGCTTCCGCTCCGGCGTCCCGTTCCGCGTCCCGCCCTCCGTCCGCCCGCCCCGGCATGCCCCGCCAGCTGTCGGGAACATTTCCGCTTCCGACATTTTCCCCGACGGCGCCGTCTATCCGAAGCGTTGTGGATGACGAAAACCTCCGGTATTTGGACAGCCGTCTCCGCGATTCCGCTGCGGGGTCTGCGGGGTCTGCGGGGTCTTCCGAAGCGCTGCGGCCCACAAGCAGAGAACAGGCAAACATAACGCCGAGCCGTACTCCGCCTTCGGCATCGCCCCGCTCTTCCGGCACGGCCAGCCCCGCCGCGATTCCCCCAATGCGGCATTCCAATTCCACGCCCCGCATTTTGTTGTCGCGGGCCGACTCGGGTGCCCCGCCGGCTGCCCCGCATTCTCGGCAAGCCGACCGGGTGAACCCGCGTTTCAACGGCGTGTCCATCGATACCCCGCCGCGCCCCGCTCCGTCGGCCCCGCCTGCCCCGCATGCCCCGAATGCCCCGAATGCCCCGCCGGCGGCATCTGCGGGGACACGGAAAAAGGCGCATTTCTACTTAGACGAGGCTGCCGGCGAGTCTTCCGACTCGCTCGGAGCATCCGCGCCCCGCCCCCGCCCCCGCCCCCGCCCCCGCCCGCAAATGCGGGGCCACCGCTCGGCCGAAGAGGTGCCCCGCTGGCGGGGCTCCGCGGAGAGTCTCGCGTTTGACGCGTACCGCCCCGCCGACCCCGCCGCCGCCGCACTCTATTCGGCAATGTCCGTTCCGAACTCGGGCGGCCTGGCCGTCGGCGCCACGCGGGACAAGCCTGTGCGGCAGGACGACGAGGAGCAGCAGCGGGGCTCGGCAAAAGCAGCGGAAGCGGCGGATGTGCCGGCGGGGGGGTCGGAGCCCCGAAAGGGTAGCCAAAGGCGGGGTAGCGGGGGCGGGGGCGGGGGCGGGTTTTTCTCCCGGCTTTTCCCGCGCCGCCGCACCGGTTCGGACAGTTCCGACAGCTCCGGTTCCTCCGGCGGCTCCATTGAGTTGGAGAAACTCTCCTCAACCGGCGGCTCTTTGCGGCGTTTGCGGAGCTCTCGGAGTTCCCGACGGGCGGGGAAACTGCGGCTCGGCTCATCCGAAGGGCAAAACCCCGCCAACCCCGCCAACCCCGCCAACCCCGCCAACCCCGCCAGCCCCACCGGCGGGGCCGACGACTTGGCCCGCGAGGCGGAGACAATCGTCCAAATGCACTTAGCGGCTCTGGGCGGGGGCGCACATTCTAGAGAAGCCGCTGCCGCACCCTCCGCCCACTCCGCCCACCCGGCTAACCCCGCTAACCCCGCCAGCCCCTCCCGCCCCTCTTCCGCCAACCCCGCCAACCCCGCCGACCCCGCCGACCCCGCAGCCGCCCACGACAGCTTCACCATCCCGGCCTCAAACTTACTCCGCAACGATCTCGACCTCGGCTTTGAGCAGCAGCCGCTCGGCGCCTACGACGAGTACGAATCGGAGTTCTCCGACGACTCGGATGCCGAGGCGGAAAAGCCGCCGCCCCGCGTTAAGCAGGGCATCCTTAGCTCCCTCCTCCGGCTGTACCAGAACCCCGCTGCGGGGGCGGGGGCGGGGCTGGGGGCGGCTCGGTCTTCGGAAACGCTGCTGCCGGGCACGTCCACCGACTCCCTCACGCTGAAACGGCTGCTGGGCCGCTCGCCCCGCGGGAACCGCTTGCGGGCCGACCACCGGCGCGGCATGTCGTACGACGACATCCGCAGCCTGCTGCCGGAGGCGTCCCGCCTCTCGGAACACGAGTTTGCCGCCGCCGACTCCGCGTTTGGCGGGGGCGGGGGCGGGGTAAAAAACCACGGGTCCGCCGGCCCCTCCGGCTCGGCTACCCCCTCCGGCTCCTCCGGCCCCGGCGGCCTTCCGTCTTTCCACCCGAAACGGCCCAAACCCAACATTGCCGCTGCCGCCGCCTCCCGCCTGAAACCCCGCCGCCGCTTCCCCGCAAAAGCCGGCATCACCGTCCACATTGCCGACGTGCTGCACCGCCAGCGGTTCATCCTCCGCCTGTGCAAAGCGCTCATGCTGTACGGAGCGCCCACCCACCGGCTGGAGGAGTACATGCGGGCGACGGCCCAAGTGTTGCAAATGGACGCCCAGTTTCTGTACCTCCCCGGATGCATGATTGTGTCCTTCGGCGACAGCGTCACCCGCACGTCGGAAGTGCAGCTGGTCCGCTGCGACCAGGGCCTGAACCTCGGCAAGCTGCACGACGTGCATGCCATATATAAGGAGGTGGTTCACGATTTGGTGGGCGTGGATGCGGCAGCGGAGCGGCTGGAGCAGCTGATTGCGCAGCCGGACCGGTATCCGTGGTGGGCTTGTGTCGCGTTGTTTGGGGCCGCGTCGGCGGTTGTGGCGCCGAATGCGTTCGGCGGCGGGTGGCGGGACATGCCGATATGTTTTGGGTTGGGCGCGTGTGTGGGGTTTTTGCAGCTGAAGGTGGCGCCGCGGTCGAAACTTTATTCTAACGTGTTTGAGGTGACGGCGTCGATTGTGGTTAGTTTTTGTGCTCGGGCCATTGGTTCTGTGGGTGACCACAAACAGTTTTGTTTTGGGGCCATTGCGCAAGGGTCGCTGGCGCTTATTTTGCCCGGGTACATAATCCTAACTGGGTCGCTGGAGTTACAATCACGAAACCTTATCGCGGGCGCGGTTCGGATGTTCTATGCCATCATATACTCGCTGTTTCTCGGCTTCGGCATCACGCTCGGCGCGTCTTTGTACGGCTGGATCGACCACGATGCCGTGTCGACTGCCGCGTGCTCAAAATCCGTGTCGCCGTGGTTCCGCTTCCTGTTTGTGCCGCTGTTTACCGTCGCGCTGGCGCTGGTGAACCAGGCGCAGCTGCGGCAGCTGCCGGTGATGGTGTTTATATCCGCGGCCGGCTATGTGGTTACGTATTTCTCCGGCCAGCACTTCCGGAGCGCGACGGAGATCACAAGCGCGATTGGCGCGTTTGTGATTGGCGTGCTCGGCAATCTGTACTCTCGGCTCGGCCGCGGGCTGGCGGTGAGCGCAATGCTGCCGGCCATTTTTGTGCAAGTGCCGTCGGGAGTGGCGTCGCAGGCGAGTTTGTTGGCGGGGGTGCGGGTGGCGGATAACATCACGCGGCATACGGCGGATGACGCGGCCGGAGACGCGTCGCACTCGGTGTCTTTCGGGCTGGCGATGATTGAGGTGTCGATCGGGATTACGGTGGGGCTGTTTGCGGCGGCAATTGTGGTGTACCCGTTGGGGAAGAAGCACACGCCGGTGTTTACGTTTTAGAGGCGGAACGGAAGGGCGGAACGGGAGGGGGAGCGGAGGGAGGGGCGGCCGGAATGGACGGAAAGGAGTGGAAAGGCGGAGCAGGACGGTGGCGGACGGAAGCGGATGGACGGAAGTGGAGGGAACGGGTTCGGCACGGCACGGAAAGTTGGGCGTCTAGATGTCCGAGCCGAAGTTGAAGCCGAAGTCCGAGCTGACGCCTAAGCTGTTTTGCCTGTATGGCTTCTTTCGGACGTGCGCCAACATCTTGATTCACTCTGCTTCGTTCGAGCTTTTCATGTGTCTATCAGCCCTCTTTGTGTGTCTCGGAATCTGTGCATGCTATTGCCGGCGATGTTCCCAACAAAGGGAACTTTCTTGCTCTCATTCCGATTCACCCGCAGCCTTTGCCCAAGTCAGTTTGAGAGTGTCATCTTGGCAGGCCGAGTATCACAACTCAGTTGTGTCCTCTCCTACCCCTTACACTGCCCCGCATCCTGCCCCTCACATTGCCCCATATCCTGCCCCGCATTTAGCCCGCAGTTGGTCAGCGGCGGCAGCCCTTTTCGGCAGCAGGTACTGTCCCCGAACCCCGCTACTTGGCTTTGAACACCTTAAGCCTTCTGAGCCTCTAATGAGATTTACTCACTGCTCTTTTGTACTACTTAGATCTTTCCACAGCTTTTCACTATCACCAGTGTACATAGATTGTATCACGAGGTCACATAGATTGTTTATAGAGTCTGCATTATAATCGTTTGTCTCTTAGTGTCATCTGTAGGCGTATGAGGAAGTAGATTGGCGGCGAAGAAGCTTTACCGGATATTTTGAAATCTTTCAGGTTCAATGAACTGCATGATTCAGGAGGGGCAGAAATTCTGTTTATTGCAATATTTGATTTCTTTTTGTTCAGCTCTCAAATCCTCTCAAGTCCCCACATCATTTTCCATTCTCTATCTCTGCTTCTCCACTTGCAATGCTCGTATCGCCTTTCAAATCTTATCTTTTTGGTTCCTCTGTTCCCTATTTTTCTGCTTCCACCTGACATACTGATAGAAGTAAAAACCGATCAATATTTTTCGTTATCGATAGATAAGACTTTTGGAACCTTCTCTTTTCATTCTTGCTGTTAGATAGGCAATCGCTAAACCTGTAGACATAATCATTCCGCCTGCTTTCTCTGACATGTTTTCGGTATCTTTAGGATCAAAAGTCTTTTCCTTTTCCTTCCAGTGCAGAGAAAGGCCTGTCAGCTGTGTAATTCACTTTCTACCTTCCTCTCTCTTTGATTGATTTCTTTCACTTTCGGCGCCTCTGAGCTCATCTCCTAAATGTAGGTAAATACTCAATTACTCGCTTTTTATGTTTTCCCCGACATTCCAGTTTCTTCTACCAAACAATATGATAATTCACCCTCTGGTAATCAACCACACTTGGCATTGCGTTGCCTCCAAAAATGCAGCGCAAATATACTCCTAACACCCTTCAATGGTCTTTCAGCACCGTCAATACCTCCTAAATACCCTCAGACTCCCGGCTTCATATCCATAAATGAAGCTCTATACCATTCTTCCCCATATCCCCTTTTTAGCATTCCGTATTCTCCTACAGCGTTTCCCTGGAATCGCAGGACAATTTAGCAAAAGATTTTTTATACCAGAGGTCATTCAAAAGGATTATGTGCAAAATGCGGATCTGCAAATAGAAAAAATATCAGCTGGCAAATGCGGAACTGCAGCTGAACATCAAACACGCCAACAGCTTTTATAAAGAACAGCAGAGAAAGACAAAGGAAGGAAAGAATGAATGAATGGAAGGAGAAAAGCCAAATGGGAGACGGAGGCATTTGACTGGTTGCAGAGAGAAATCACCGCAGGTCGGCGGATTCCAAATTTGCAGTCCAGAAGAGGAAACAAAAGCGGAAGAGCCGGAAGAGCATTCAGGAGTCATAATCAGGTCAGATAGCAGTTTGGAGATTGGAAGAAGGAAACCGCACGGAATCGCCAGTAATCCGCTTCACAAACTCCACTCGATTTTTGCCGAACTTCCGTCCCCTTCCGCTTCCGCTTCCGCTCCTTCCGTCTCCCAACTCCTCATTCCCTACTTCTTCCCCTTCATGGCCGCCAGAATCAGCTGCCGGGCCTGCTCCACTCCTTCCGCCGATCCCCGCACGGTAATCACATTTTGTGCGTTCCCGGCCTTCGGCACCACAATACGGCAGCCCGTCTTGGCGCGGATGCGGCTAATGTTTTTCCCCTGCTGGCCGACCACGCGGCGGAACAGACTGCCGTCTTCGGACCACAGAAACCCTGTGGCATTGTACCCCGCCACAGTCTGCAGCTCCTTCTCCACGTATTTTTTCGCTTCGGCACAGGCCTCCGCTCCGCCCAGTAGGCCGAGCGGCACAACTGCCGCTTCCGTCTCGGCATCTGCTTCCGCTTCCGCTTCCGCTTCCGCTCCGGCCTCGGCTTCGGCTTCCCGATTCGGTTTGTCCAATACAACCGTCCATTTTGAACCCTCGCCGGGAGCCCCAACAGCGCCGGCTGGAATAGAATGCCGCTTCCCGCGGTCCCGCCCGCGGCGTCGCTCCACTTCCGTACCGACGCCAAACTCGGCCCGCAGGACCCGCGCCAGGCCGCCGTTATCGTACAGCTCGGTAAACAGCTCCGCCGGTACGTCCACCTGTTCCGTCCACCGGCTTGCCGTCAGTTCCGCGATCCGCGCCTCGGCCCGCTCGATGTCTTCCGGCTGCCCCTCAATAGTGATTTCTTCCGAGCGGTCGGCCGCCTTCGGTACAAACACGCGCACTCCGTATGTATCCTCAAGCTCGCGGCGGGTAGAACTGCCGAGCCCAATAATCTGTTTGTGTTTTGTTTTCGGTACAAAAACCTTTTTTGTGGTCCGCGTTTGTAACCTATCCACAAACGCGGTAATTGCCTCGGCAACCGCCTCCACGTCGGCCCGATCGCCTTCCACCACAATCTCGGCACTGCCGCTGCCCTGGTCGGGGATCCGCACCAGCCGCGGCAGCTGCTTTTTATCCACCGGGCCGATTGCCGCCGACACCAGCTGCCACAAATTCGTGCTGTCTCTGCCGATAAGCGTGCCGTGGTACTTCGGATCCACAGACACCGTCTTTGTGGTGCGGTTCGCCACCTCGGCGGCAAGCTCGCGGATGCGCCGCTCGGCTTCCTTAATGCCGGAGCGCGTGCCCTTGAGCTTGATTGTGGCAGATGCGGGGGCGGGGGCGGGGCCAGTCCCGCTAGACTCGGAACCTTCGCCGCCTTCTTCCGAGCTGCCCCGCTGCCCCTCCTGCCCCTCCTGCCCCTCATTTTCTTTCTCGTCCACAATCTGGATATCTGTTTGTGTCTCGGCTTTAATGCTGTTTATGTGCTCGCCGTTCCGCCCAATCACGTGCGGCAAAACCGCCCGCGGCACGGAAAAACTTTGCCGGAAGCCGTTCTCCACCTCAAACGCCAGCAGCTCCTCCAGCTCCTCCCGCGCCTTGGCGACCCCGCGCGACGGACCCCGCACTCGGACTCCGGACCCCGCCCCCGCCCCCGCCCCCGCACTTCCGTCCCCGCCCCGCGAGAACCGGATCGCCACGCCGTACTTTTCCTCCAGCCGCCGCACGTTGGCCCCGTGCGGGCCAATGATCGCGGCATGGAACCGCGCCGGAATGTCCACCACAATGTCCTGTTCGTCGGCCCAGCGGCGGCCGTCGGCGGCTATGCGGGCCGCGGCCTCGTCGGCCGTTTTCTTCGGCCCGCGGACGGTCACAGACGCGTCGTCGCTGACGCGCACAGACACGCCGAACTCGTGCTCCAGCGCTTTAAGGTTTGCCCCACCTTTGCCGACCAGCCGGTTGACGGCCTGGGCGGGGAACGGCACGTGCGTCTCGTACGCCGCCTCGGCCGCGTACTGCCGGCCTTCCGCCACCGCCCGCCGCAGCTCCGCCTCCGCCTTCCGCGCCAGCCCCGCCGTGCCCCGCACCGTCACGTGCTCGGGCCCCACCGACACGGACAGCGGGGCATCGGCAGCCCCGCCGCTCGCCGAGCGCAGAATCGCCCGCAGTATAGAATTATCCGCCCCGGTCACGTGCACCCAGTCGGCCCGCGGAATGTCAACGGTAAACTCCACCACGTCGGCCTGCTGCTGCCGCAGCGGCTCCAGCGCCGCTTCCGCCGCCGCCAGCGTCTCGGCCACCTGCTGCGGGGTCGGGCCAAAGTCGTCTTCCGGCACGGCGGCGGGGGCGACAAGGAGGATGTCGGAGTTGAGGGCGGGGTCGGCGGGGAGGAGGGCGGCTACCCCGCTTTCGGCGGCGGAGCGGGCCGCTGCGGCGTGGAAGAAGCTGTCGAGCCCCGCCACGCGGCGGATGTGTGTCGGCGGGTAGCGGTTGACCAGGGCGACGAGCTCCCGCCGCACGGCTTTCACGGTTTCGGCGTCCCGCCCGGCGATGTCGATGGGAACGGCGGGGTTGGCGGGGCTACCCCGCTCGGCGTACAAAACCTTAAACGGCGGCACAGACACAATCACGCCCTTTGCGCGCGCGTCCGCCACGGCGGGGCAAAGCGGCGAGGACAAAAACTGCGCCAGCGCGCGGGCGTGGGCGGCGTCGCGGCCGTGCGCTTGTGCAATGTCGAGGGAATCGACCACAAACGCGCGCGCCTTGGCGGTGGCCGCCGCGGCCGCCGCGTCCAGCCGGTCGGCGGGGCCCAAAACGGAAACCTCGGCGGGGCTGGCGGGGTCGGCGGGGTCGGCGGGGTTGGGGAGGCGCAGCACGCAGCCCGTTTCGGCGAAAAAAGTGGCTAGCACTTCCGCATCGGGCTCATTAGCGGCGTTGAGCCCCAAAAGCGGCACGCGATTCGGCGGCATCGGCACAGCGCGGGACGCCAGCCGGGCCGAGTACCCCGCCACAAGCCCCGCAACGGCAGATTTAAGTTCCAGCACATCCGCCCGCCGGCCCGAGATGACGACGGGGGCGGGGGTTTCGCCGGCAAAATACGCATCCGCCGCTACGTACACTTCGGCATCGCGCCCCGCCTGCAGGGGCGGCACGTCGCGGGCCAAAAACGGATAAAATGCCGGCGGGACGTCGGGTATTTTTACCGAAATGGATTTGAGTTTCTCGTCCACCAGCGCCAGCACTTCCGCTTTGGCCATTGCCGCGCCCTCCGCGTCTCCTTCCACAGTCACGGGCACCAGCTCCTCCTCGAGCGGGGTAGCCGATGCGGGGGCGGGGGCGGGGTCGTGCGGGGCATGCGGGGCATGCGGGGTAGGCTTGCCGATGTTTATTTTTGTCTGCGTGCGGTCCAAAATGCCCTTCAGAGTGCGGCCCTGCGGGCCAATAACCGCCGAGCGGGCCGCGGCGGGGATGTCAAACGAGAGCCGCACCGGCACGGAAAGGGCGCGGATCAGCTCCCGCCGGGCCGCAAACACGTCTTCGGGCCGGCCTTTCACCAAAAAGTGTTTTACCCCGCTCAGTTTGGACGTGGAACACTCAATGCCCGTGCCGGTGTTTTTCTTAATGCGGACGATAATTGCCGCAAACTCCGTTTTAGAGATTTTGTTTTGTACCTCGGCGCTGAGGGAGAAGGCGTCGGTGATGTGGTTGGGGCGGGCCGATGCGGGGGGGGG
>JAKTWI010000232.1:0-60654 GCA_030561065.1 Sporopachydermia cereana | reverse complement strand
TTTTTTTTTTTTTTTTTTTTTTTTTTTTTTTTTTTTTTTTTTTTTTTTTTTTTTTCCCACTCATCCATCACATCCATCCTTTATCCCCCTCATCCCTCTCTTCAACATCTCCTTCATCCTTCCACAGCCTGTAGCACCTTGAGCAGCAGCTGGCCATTCGAAGAGTCATCGAGGTTCTTACAGAACCGCGTGATGTCTCCACACAGCTCATATTCTCTTTGCTCAATCGCCAACCGCATAACCCTGGCAATATCCCTAGCTGTTTGCTCTCTTACAGACTCTCCGCCGTTTGTCTCCTGCTGATCCTTCCGAGTCTGTTGATCCTTCTGAACCTCAGAGTCATCAAACGACGTGAGAATAACCAAATACGAAACAGCAGTCTTCACTTTGCCCTGCTCAATACACTGGTCAAACAGCTGCCGCACAGGGCCGGCATAGTGGAAAAGCTGCTTCCAGTAATCCACCTCAATTTTGCGGGTGCATTCGGCAATCACATCCAGGAAATACGGCGTTTGTTTCAGCAGATCCACTGCCAACTGAAGCAGCATCTCTTTAGACTCTCCCGCCTTCTCCGCCTCGCCCGCCTCTTCCCCCTCATCCGCCTCATCAGCCTCTTCCACCAAAACACTGTAAAGCACAAGTTCCAGTATATATGGAAAATACCGCAGTTTCCGGTACTCCTCAATCAGCGCTTGGGAACACTTTCCGTTAGTCTCCAGCAGTTTCTGCTTGATAATCAAATGCAGAAACACATTAGACCGCGTGAGCTCCTTCCATATCGCCATAGGATACTCCGGCTTGCGGCTTATCTCCACCTCCAGTCCCATAAGAATGCCCTTATTAGTCAAAACAGACAGCGGATAGAAATCCACCGGTTTCAGTACAATCCCCGCCGGCAGTTTACTTCCCGCACCCTCCTCATTTACCCCCGAAACCCCCCGATCGCCAGAAAAGTTAAACATCACCACATTCGACCCGTCAAAACACGTGAGCGTTATGCCGAACGGGCCGTTCCGCGAACACGTGTAGTACTCCACCGTCTCGTGTATTACCGAATGGGCAAAACAGCCGGCAGCAGCTTTGTGCTGCAGCAGCAGCAGCACTCCGTCCACCAGCAACAGCAGCGGCGTCGTAGTAAGCAAATACCGCCCGTGCCGCTGCGGCTGTACCAGCCAGCTGAAACACCGCACCCGTGCCGGGGAGCTGACAATCCCCGCCAGACTTGTCTCCTCCACCAGCCGGAACACAATGCCGACGTTCAGTTCCAAATTGGGCATCCGCAGCGGGTCTATCCGCACATCAAACTGGTACAGCCGGTTGTCCAGCGTGTACACAAGCAGCATATTCTCCTCTACAGTAAGGTACACTATCGGGGACGGGAACCGCCGTAGCCAGAACTCGTTGCCGTCTTTGAGCTCAAAGTCCCGATAGTACACTCTGACCTCGTGGTTACCCCCCGCAGTTGACACCCCGCATATGAAAAAGCCGTGGTACCAGTACATGCCGCCCCGCACGAAAAAAGCCGATGCGGGGTTGTCGGAGAAAACAGACCGCTCGTCGGCCCGAGAGTGGACCTTCCATTCCGCCGTCGTCATATTATAGTGGGCAAACCCCCGCACTCCTGCCACAGCCAGGTACTTGCCGTCGGAAGAGGAGCAGACCGCCCGCATAGGATACTCGTCGTGATAGTAGCTGCCGGCAACTTTCACTGTCTGCCACAGTATGGAGTCGTGATCAATGGTCATGAGATCGGACTGCTCGTGGCCCTTGTAGACCATTATATGGTCGTCTATGTGCAGACAGGGTCTGTGGATGTTGTAGTGGGAGAAGTTGCCCAGCAGGCTCCAGCGGAGCAGTTTGGTGATGTAGAGGTGCTGCCGGTCCTGGGCGATGCCGAAGAACATGTCGCCGTAGAAGGACCACTCGGCGTTGCCGAGCGGGCCGAAATACTGTTCCGTGGCCGGCGGCACAGTTTCCTTTTTTGGAAGTGTGCCGTCGGAGCGGCTCGGGCCGCCGGCAAGAGCAAAGGAGCTGGCGTTTAGGTTGCCGAAAACGGAAAACAGGGCCCAGCCGCCTCGGTAGGTGACAAGCAGTCCGTTGCCGTCCACGGAATATCGCACAGCCGAAACGGGCCCCGCATGCGGTTCTGGCGGGGGCAGCGTTTTGATTGGCTCCACTCCGCCGGCATAGTCTTTGATGTTGAACAGAGTCACATGACCGGACGCCATCCCGACGGCAATGACACTGAAGCGGGCGTTGATGCTGGCACACAAGGCGGGGTCCCGGGGGGCAGCCCCAGAGAGATTTTCCTCCCGCGGATAAAACTTTACGCCTGTGTAGGCCATTCTCACTGAGCCGAACGGCTCTTCCGCTGTCGGGTCTGCCGCATCCGTCTTTTTCATCACCACCAGAAAGCATTGCCCTGTTGACGTAACCCATGCGGAAAGGCCCATTGGGCGGCAGAAGTCCACAGCGGCAATACTCTCATTCCTCACTGTGGCAGCCTTCCACCACTGCATATGCCTCAGCAGTTCAGAGGACACCACCACCTGGTGGGCTTTTTCCTTGCCGTATATTTTTGCATATTCCGCGTTCCGCTGGAGCCGCGTCCAGGGGATCAGCTGAATGGCCTCCACACTCCGCGTGACTATCATGAGATACTCGTCCAGTTCCACCAGTCTCTGAATGCCCCCCTCTATATGGAGAACCAGCTCCATGTTTATCGAGGTGTCTGCAAAGTCCAGTTCAGTGCGCAGCTCAGAGTAGTCGTTCTGGAGATATGCGGCAATGTCCACTTCGCTATCGCTTGCCAGGCCCCGCAGGGACGTGCGGTAGCCAAAGCCATTGGGGAAGTACGGCTGGTACAGCGGCTCAGAGGCTTCGGGGGGTAAAACAGAGAAGGAGAAAGTGAGAAGGTATTCTCGGGAGGTGTGGACGACGAGAACTTGCGAATCTGGAGACACAAAGAGACCAACAGAGGGGCCGTGTTGGGCAATGCTTTCTTCAGACCGCCTGAAGGCTGTTATGACAGCCAGGGGTTTCACTTGGTAGATGTAGATAGTGTCTGCTGTCAGCACTATTAGGTGTCTGCCGTGCCGGACATTTTTAACCGCCAGTATTGACTGCTGATGGGAGTTTGGTGAGTCTGTTGGAGGTAGGAGGGATTGGGTTGAATCGTCGTTCTCGTGTGATAATCGGGAGGCGGGAAGTGCGTTTGTTGGGGTGGAGGCTTTTGTTTGTTTTCCCGCCCGAACGTGTCGTTCAGGAAGGGCAGGAAGGCGGACTATCTGGGGAGTGTGAAGAGGCCACAGCATCGGGAGAGGAGAGGCGGAATTTAAGAGGGGAGTGTACGTGTGGGGTTAATGCTGTGGAGATGGGTGAGTTTGGGGAAGAGTTGAGAGGTAACTGACTGATAATTGGGGGTTCTGAAGAGTGTTCGAATAGGCGATAGAAGGTAAATGGCAGGCATTCCCGCGGGATGGGGAGTTTGGGGTTTCCTGTGCTGGATCATGTGATCTAGAACAGGAATTTTAGTCAAGTGTGTGAGACTGTTGCAGGTCATGTGATCTGAAACGGGAAAAAGGCGTGGGACGAAAAGGGAGAGGGGATGAAGAGGGGAATGGGGATTGAGATGGAATTTTGAATGGCTTGAGCTTTCTATTGTTATGTATGTACAGTTGTGATGTATTTATGTGTGGGCTTTCATGTCCTCAAGAGACAGGGGCTTTAGTTTTGAGTGAGACAAGTGGGAGTTGCAGATGAGCAGTTCATTGCCTTCTCTCCATCTCTCGTGCTGAGCGGTTTGTCTCCGCATAAAAGAACTTCCGCCTCTGTTTCTTATAGAAGTAGCTGGCCGGCTTTTCTTCTTTTGTGATTGATCTGAGTCTCACATTTCTTCTCAGATACACTTCTCATTGCTATCGTAGGTATGCACCTCTTGAGTCTCTCATCATGAACACGGATGATAACAGTCATTGTCATTGTTGATTACTCGTTTGCTTAAAACTCATTTGTCGGAAGATTGCTTGCTGTGTAGAGTTTTGATGTGGGGTCGCATAGGGCCAAGAGCATATTGATGCCGCAGATCTGAAAGGTATGTCCGTAACAAGAGCCTCCGCCAGTTTACAACGAGTCACTCATTTATGCCGGCGGGTCACCGATTGCATCTTCTGGCATTTCCTGGAGTCTGCAAGTTCATCTCCTTTACTCTGAATCCACAATCAGCCCTGATCCCAGCAATTTCTCCCCATCGTAAAGGACAGCCGTCTGGCCCGGAGCAATGGCGCGACAGGGTTTCTGTAGTTCTATCACTGCAGCGTTATCGGGCGAAATATCAAACCTTGCGACTTCCGTTGGCTTCTGTAAAGACCTGTACTGGAAAGTCAATTTGAGACCTTCAGCTTGTAGCACTTTCTGCGGAGCTTGCACAAGCCACGTCCAATCTGCAACTTTCACCTTCTGTTGATACAGTTTCGGATGGTCTCTGCCTTTCACTATTATTATATCATTCGTCTCTGGGTCCTTCCTGCTGGTGAACCATCTTCCCTGGAACTCTGGGTCTCCTTGCGGGGCACATATTCCGCTCTTCTGTCCAACAGTGGAATGCCAAAGTCCGTCATGCTGCCCTAATATTTTACCCAATTCCGTGACGATGTTTCCCGGTTTGGGTGGCATGTATTCGGCCAGGAACTCTCGAAATTTGCGGTAGTCCTGATTCTGGGAAACAAAACACAGTCCTTGAGAATCTGGTTTCAGTGCTGTGGGGAGTCCAAAATCCAATGCCAGCTTTCTCACTTCCGGTTTGGTGAGGTGGCCCAAAGGCAGTAACGTCCGCTGCAGAACAGGCAAGTTGACGCCAGATAAGTAGTACGACTGGTCCTTTTTGGCATATTTCCCGCGGAAAAGACTGAACTCTTTTGTGTCCATATTTTGAAGGATCCGCGAGTAATGGCCAGTCGCCAGCCACCAGTTTTCACGCCCCAGGGACTTTTCCAGGTGTGTCATGAGGGCTCCAAACTTGACAAACCGGTTGCAACTCACATCGGGATTCGGTGTAAGGCCCTTGGAGTAGGCATCCAGCATAGGCTCAAACACACTTATCCAGTACTCTTTCTCAAAGTTCACTCTTTCACATTCGATCCCCAGCTTGCGGCATACAGCCTGCACATCGTACCACTCAGCCTCCGTACAGCGAGAGCCGGAGTCCCAGTTACACATGTAGACGCCTTTCACGTTTTTGTATTTCTCCCTCATAAGAGCAGCCGTGACAGAAGAATCAACACCTGAAGACAGAGCCACGATTATGTGATCCTTAGGCTGAGGCTGGGGTTGGATGTACCAGCTGGGTCCGGAGGCCGAGGCTTTAGTCGGTGTGTTGAATATTCGGTTCAGCGCAACTTCGGCTGTAAAGCTGGGGTCCACTTTCTTCATTGCATCCTGCTGCTCTAATGGAGGTTTGAGGTGTTGATAATACTCTGGACTAGGCAGATCGTGTATGTGCCGTATGGTTCTCAGAGTTTGCATAGCCAGCCTCTGCCGCACCTGCTGGCGGCAAAGAGGAATAATCATGATGAATCTCAGCTTAGTAATGGCACAAACCGTCTTCAACAAATGGCTCTGCGAACGCTGGTCAGCAATCGTATGAGTGACACCTGCAGTAGTAGTAATAGCTGTATTATGATAATGCTTAGGAGATTATGCAGCGAAGTGGAAATTTTCGTATCACGTGATGTCAAAATAAATCCTGATATTAGTCACGTGATAACACCCTAATGAAATATCAGTCACGTGATCTGATAAGTCCAGCAAGCGACGGTCGCAGAAAACATGGGCAGTTTCGTGGTTTCAACGGCAATCAAAGCCAAGTAGTTCGCCTGCTGCCTTTCACTGCGTGTAGCTGCCTGTATGCGTTATTGGTGAAAGGGAACTTCCCGGGGGTGAGTTTGCTGAAGAAGTGTGATGCAAGATCCTAAGAATGTCGCTATCTGCCTCACTCACGAAAGAACACTGAGGATTTGAAATGTCCAGCAAGAAAATCGGGACAAACATTTACTTCCATGATAAGCCCGTGAATAAACTCTCGCTGCACAAATATGTGATCAGTGCTGCGTGTCCCACCATAACGCAACAATGTACCCAATATGAGGAACTGCAAGCGGGTATTGGGAATGAGCTGTTATGTGCTGTTTTCCCCCCTCACCGCAAACAGTGTTGGGGCCATAAGCTTCACATCATATAATGATCACTCTCAATCATCGTTTGCCTTCTCGAGTTCTGTTATCTTGGCCGCTAGCTCTGATAGAGTATTCATTGACGAGTTCCAGAAGTCGTTATCTGCCACCACAACTTTCTCCAGGTAAGCCTCCACCAGTTTCGCTGACTTGAGAGTCAGGAATCTGACCGCGTTCTCTGTATGTTCCAAATACAGCGCCACCGATCGCAATTGAGGTGCCAAGTTCAGTACCTCTCCAAACACATCCGAAGCTGGAATTTCGACCAGCGTGTCGTGCATTTCTGCTACAAGAGGCTCCAGCTCCCCCAGTATAACCGCCTTGGTTCGTACTTCTTGCAGGTCAAGTTTGCAGTCATTTTTTGTTGCGCTTGGTGAATCCCCCTCAAGATATCTATCTTTCACAGAGTCCCAAATTCCAGGGTCTGCTTCAGTCAGTTTCGAGATGAGGGAGTCCAAAAGAGGCACACAGTTTAGTACCTGATTTGTCTTAGTCCTTATTGTGTTTAGCTGATGAATTATCGTCTCTGATGATTGTCGCTCAGAGTTTTCCTCGAGCTTTCCCACCATTTTCAACTCAAGCAGACTCAGCCGCTCATTGATCACGTCCAAAGATTGATCCATAGTGGGGGTCTCTTTTGTTTCAGGCTTCACAGCTGTAGCATCTTCCAACCAGACCAATTGGGTGAGCTAAGCGAACCTGCAATAGTCAGACTCATGGATATACACACTCCCAAATCCTTTTAACTAATCGATGATAAATTGAACATGACCGATCTCTGGTCCCTTCCTCGCATCTCAATTGTCTCTCGTTTCCCCTCCTAAACCTCGCGTCTTCTCCCGATGACATTTCAAACCTGTTCCGTACAACCCCGGATTGCCTCTGTACCGATGATTTTCGGTCGGGTAACAGCTAATCAAGATTGCCGATTACGTATTCATTCCCTGTCGAGACAGGAACCAAATTCAATCCTGGGCCGACTGCTTTCCCACTTGACCAGCCGACATCTACTTACAAGAGGAAGAGATTGCGAGACAGATAGCAATTGATCTAATGCTATCAATTATTCCACTATTTATTGAAGCTGTTGATAAACTCTATTGATTGACTGATAGATTAACTGATATACAAGATGGTACGTTTGAGCACACATAAGAAACTAGTGGGGACAGCGTTGAGCGGGTTAAATTTATCTGGATACAACTATGGCTCTACGAACTGCGAGAGGCAAAGAAGGGAAGAGAAGGGAAACGAGAATAGCGGCTAGACGTTAGCGTTGGATGAGATTGAGCTTTTGTTGAAGGGCTGTTGACCGTATTACCGAAAGATGGATGATTCCATCAAAACATTGATCAGCTATGGTCTTTTGGCCTTGAATCTTGGACTTCCGTAACCTGTCAACCAGTCTGACACTGTCACTTCCACTGCTGCAATACTGATCTTCAGCCATACTAACATCTTCTGTAGTCTAGATCTGGGTATGTGTAATAGGCTCAAGCTGGTAGCAACTGAGAAAAGTGCGGGACGTACCTTCAGGTTTCTATGCCGAGCTACACCAGCATCAATATCAGTCACAATTGTCTGCCTAGTTTGAGAGAGAATACTAACTGAAACAAATTTCGTTTTCTAGTGTTTCTGTGAATGACGAAGCCCTCAAGGCTTACAACGAGCTCAAGCTGGGCAAGAAGTACAAGTATGTTGTCTTCTCTTTGAACGACAAGAAGACTGAAATTATCGTCTCCGATACCTCCAGCGACGATGACTACGAGAACTTTTTGGAGAAGCTGCCCGAAGGAGACTGCAGATACGCCGTCTACGATTTCGAATACGACATTGGATCCGGCGAGGGCAAGAGAAGCAAGCTTGTCTTTTACACCTGGTCCCCTGACAATGCCCCCATCAGAGCCAAGATGGTTTACGCGTCTTCCAAGGATGCTTTGAGAAGAGCTCTCAATGGCATTTCCACCGACATTCAGGGTACTGATTTCAGCGAAGTTGCCTTTGAGAGCGTTCTTGAAAAGGTCAGCCGGGGCCCAGGCTCCCACTAAGGAAATCTTCTTCCCCCTTGCTGAAGTACGCTAGCACCGCGGGTCCAACCCAGGCAAATTCATACCTGGTTTGAATCACCCCGCACCTAGTCAGTTCAATATACCTACTCTAAAAACTTTCTCGTAGTGACTCTTAACGCATAAGAGCAGTCCTTCTACCCTCAAAGGCACCCCTGATTCTCCTCCCTAAACCAAATTCCCTCTCCTAACATCTCTAATGCTCCCTGCCAACCTAACATCTTGAGCCTAACATCTCCTTTTGCAATCTGCCTGCCATTCACCTTCCATCTAAAGCCCACTTAGCTGGGCTTTTCAGTCCCCTGTCAATACCTAATCTCCCAAAGGTCCTTCGTCACTTCACCTGAAACCACATGTAGGAAACACCACAGCCTCGATATTTCATCTGATGGCCATGAAGCCGACAAGCCGCACCACCTCACATCCCCTTACGAGCATTTCCCGTCTCCTCCCATACCCTCCCTGTTTCGCCCACTCCATCCTAATCGGGAAATGCTCCTCTTGTTCTCTCATCTTCTGAAATAAGTCGCGCCCAGCTTACCGGACAAGCACTGAAGGATCTTAATGTGATGGAATAATTATGACATTATCTGATTGCTGTTCATAACGAACTCGATTCTGAGGTACTAACTCGATTCTGAGGTACTATTTTCGTTATGAAGATAGTACCTCAGAATCGAGTTTCACGGACCGCAACGTTTGTTGTTCTGGTCTGGAAGGGTTGGGGTAAACGGCTTGGGACTTTGGTTGATTTCTCTATCTTTTGTTGGTACCTCGGCGTTATTTGGCGGCATTTTGGCGGTACTTTGGAGATTCCCTTGTTTATATTTTTGAAGGGGTTGCAAGCACAGTGGGGGCTTGCGGTCTTGCGGATTGTTAGGTCTGGCCGGGGTGTGCCAGGACAACAGCGAGAACGAGTGCGAATAAAAGGCTCAACAGGTGTTGCCGCCTGCTGAGAATCTCATATGAGGAAAACTCATATTTGTTCTCAAAGATGATAGCGAAAAGTATATCCCGATTCAGTCGGAGGGCGATCGGCGCCGTTGGGCTGAAAAAGTGGAGCATATATGTTTTCCTAATATTTATGGCAGCTCAGGGAACATCCGCCCAGACAGATTTGGGCAATGATGGCTATCAGATTACAACAGGGACAGACGGCCTACCGTCGGCCAGCCCGACCATTACGGCGATACCACAGCCTACAGACTCCGGCAACTCGGAAGATTCCGGAAGCCGGCCGTCCAATACGCCGTTTCTGTTTTTCATTGCCCTGGGGCTGGGGATTCTGTTTACAAATCTCTGGATTATGGTAGGAGTGCGGTATTTTGTCCGGACGCGGAGACGGCTGAACCGCAGAGTGCTTACGGAATACCGAATGGACGATCTGAATGAGCGGTTCACATCTCCTCGAGATGTGGAAATCCTGCGGATGTATAGGGCATCGGGAGCCCGGAGAGTGAAGCTACGGAAAGTTCTGACCCGGGAAGAGCTAAATGAAAGATTTCCGATTACGACATATGATAAAGTGAAGGCCCAGCGGCTGGAAAGACAGGCGGAACAGGAAACGTCGGGTGTTTGGGAGAACTCTGATTCTCGTTTTGGGGCTCAGCCAGACTTGTACTCTGAGCTGCGCTCTGACTCGCAGTCAACGGAACAGAACTCAACTGTGTCGCCCTCTGTTAACAGTTTTGGTACTTTAGAGGAAGTTACCTTAGGGACTACGGCGACTAAACCAAACGACACAACTGTGGAAGACGTGGGTAATAAACAGAGTTCCCTTGATGAAGATGCAAGAGCTGAAGAGTCAGCTACGTCTGAAGATTATACGTCATCGGATAAAACAGATGCTCCCTTCTTTACTCGAAGGCCATCAACGGAGTCCCGAACAGATCATCTGTTCAATGCGCATAATCTGCAGTTGGACGCGAACTACCGAGAGGAATATGACATGTGCGCTATCTGTATTGATTCTCTGCAACTGGAAGATGAGGTGCGGGTCCTTCCCTGCAACCATGTGTTTCACGATGATTGTCTGAGCCCGTGGCTGCTCACGAAACAAGCTTGTTGTCCTCTCTGTAAATTAGATCTATATGAGGGCCCGGAGAACGGTATATTAGTTGAACCTCATCCGTTGATGACACACGGAGAGGCGGATAATGACTATCAGTCGTTTTTTGGGAGCCATCTGGGTTTCACAAATACGTTAGATCACCCTGGAGACGTGGAAAGGCAGCAGGTACAACAACCGACAACTCGGCAAGGACCATTCAGGAGGTTTTTCAAGCTCATATTCAGGCGTACATGACTCGATTCGGCGGTTTTAGGTTGAATTGGGGGTTAGAAGAATCATGTTTAATTATTTTCCGAGATATGTCCTTTCATGGCCAACGTTTTGTGATGATGTTATGCTATGTCCTTTTCGTTTTGATTACATGTTCTGGTTTTTGGATTTTTATTTAATTTTTCAGATTCCTTTTTATTTATTATGTCAATTTCGTTTTGCCCTAACTTTCTTCTTCACAGGTAATTGGTTTTAATCCTCCGGCGGTGTATGAATGATTGAAGTAGGTCATGATACATGAATCACAAAGAACATTGATGAACTCCGATGTATTGTGCCTAGATTAGTGGTTACCGTAGTATATCAGCTGGAACAAAAAAACAAAACGCCCCCATTTACCGTTACCTTTTGCTTAGCCCTGACTACTCTCTCTGCAACGTATTAAAGTCCTCCATTAACCCTGTGTGCTTGCTATCCCTCAGCCAGATCGCATTCTCCATACCATGTGTGGGCTGACTTCGATTTTCACTTCCCGGCTTCAAAGCCGGCCTCTTTGCCAGACTTGATTGCAGCCCCTACTCACATAGCCTGGTCACCTAAGTTCTCTCCCGGGACCAAATTCTTATGGTCCTTGGGATTTGCAGCAGCCTCGTATAACGTGATCACAGGATCCTTCGTAAGCTCGGCATATTCCCCACGGAAGTCCATGTATAGCAAACGGGTTATATCTGCCCCATGGTTCGACTCAATAAAGACAGCCAAATGTGTGACACCTGAGAACAGATGACGAGGTAGGAAATTCTCCACTATTCCGGCTGTATCATCATCAGTAATTTCACTTCCAGAGTCATGTTCCGGATCATAGCCAAGATTCTCCGGGAACTCGAATTCGTACGTTGCCGCAACGGAATCAACGATATCAAAGTCCAGACTGTCATTATTCTTGTATAGTTTGATTTTATATGGGGCCGTGTCATCTGAGAAGGACCTCAGCAGTAACGAGTAAAGCTTGACTATTCCAGTGAATTGAATGAAGATTATCAGCTGTTCATCACAATCTGATTCAAGCACCCCTGTCGTATCGAACCGCTTATCATGAGGTTTGAATATCTTCTTTACATCGCCTGGTTCTTTCTCATTGAGCGCTCGCACTTTTGACAGATCGATCTTAGAGTGCAATGATATGGCATGCGATGTACTCATGGGCTTCACATGATCAGAGGCGCTGTGGTGGTGATGATCATCGTCATGGCTATGATCATCATGCTCATCTCGGCAGGACATGATGGGGATGCTGTATTGGGAGATGTGTGTTATGTGGTGCGGTTAGATGTCAGGCATAGAAGCCAGTTGGTTCAAGTATATCAGAATAATGCAGCTGTCTGTTTGTACTTCTGTCTTTCAGCTTCACCCAATCAACAAGTAGTAGTTACAGCAGTAATTACAATTACAATCGCTAGATCTTTATGTTCACCTGGCACCTGACCTTGATGTTAGGGTCGGTCAACGATTTGTTGATGCCGTGATCAGGAAAAAGCAAAGTGATCTAGTTTACGTCATCAACCACAATCCGGAGAAGATGTCCATGCATTGATCATGCACATTCTTACCACCCCGCATTCACCTGCATATAAGAAATGATCATCTCCTTTTACGGGAGGTTTTCGCCTATATGAACTTTTCGGGGCAAAAGAATACGGCTCGTCGGAAACAGATATTCACTCATGGGACGATGCAAATGGTGAGCTGTTCACACAATGGCAACAGGAGAGGGGTATGAATCAGAAGTATTGATAGTCGCATTGATTGCAGGGACGGAAGTAATTTAGGTTGGAAGATTACTAACCTTTTGGCACTTATCGAGCTTCCTACTATTGTTTAGCAGCGCAGCTCATCTCACAGTTCAGTGAAAGCCAGGAGGGATCCTAATCAGAAACGGTATTCGAAATTAGATCAGCGAAATGAGCGAACTGAACCCCTCCCATAAAACATCATTTCTGCAGGCCAGACCCACTCAGGTCTCCAGCATTCTGGCTGGTGGCTATGCCCACCCTCTGGCCCGAGAATGGCAGATGGAGAGACAGCTCACCAAGAACCTTTTCATCTATCCTTTGTTTATCACGGATGATCCCGATGCCGAGGACCTTATCCCCGCTTTGCCCAATCAGAAAAGATGGGGTGTCAACAAGCTGATCCCTTTTGTCAAGACGCTTGTCGACAAGGGATTGAAGTCTGTGATTCTGTTTGGTGTGCCTCTCAAAGATGTGAAGGATGAAGCTGGAACTGCTGCTGACGATCCTGAAGGACCCGTCATTCAGGGCATCAAAGCTCTGAGAGCCAATTTCCCTGACTTGTTCATCATGTGTGATGTCTGCCTCTGTGAGTACACTTCTCACGGCCATTGCGGTCTCCTGAGAGAAGACGGGTCTATTCGTAGAGATGAGTCTGTTCGCAGACTGGCTGCGGTTGCAGTTGCCTATGCTAAGGCCGGTGCAAATGCCGTTGCTCCCTCAGATATGATTGATGGCCGTATTTGGGAGATCAAACAGGGATTGCTTGAGCACGATGTGGCATACCGTACTATGGTTGTGTCGTATGCTGCCAAGTTTTCCGGCAACTTGTATGGTCCCTTCCGTGATGCTGCGGGTTCCTGCCCCTCTTTTGGTGACAGAAAGGCTTACCAGCTGCCACCCGGGGGAAGAGGGCTGGCCAGAAGAGCTCTGAAGAGAGATCTCGAAGAAGGATCTGACGCTATAATTGTCAAGCCTTCTACATTCTATCTTGACATTGTGTCTGACGCTTCCAAAATCTGTGCCGATGTTCCTATCTGTTGTTATCAAGTTTCTGGCGAGTTTGCTATGCTCCATGCTGCCGCTGAAAAGGGTATATGCGATCTCAAGACTATCGCGTTTGAGGCCCACCACGGCTTCTTGAGAGCTGGTGCGCGCATGATCATAAGTTACTTTACTCCTGAGTTTCTTGATTGGTTGAGCGAGTAGTTCCGACGATCTTGGATTGAGATACTGGTGATTATGTCATGTACTCATCTCGCTTTTTGTATATAGAAAAATGAAAGTGCGGATGTAAATAGGTATGCATTTGATGAGGTGAGAATTCGAGAGATCGGGCGGGCTATTGTACAGACAGATTCCATTCTAAGTTGATCAAGCGAGCAAAGCTTCCTGCTTCACCCTTCCCTTCTGTTCCAGAGGTTTTGTATGTGGTTGGTTTTCCGAGATTTGTTCTTGGTCCCCCGTGCTCAGGGGAGGCAGTGTAGGGACATCTGGCATTTTCGGTGCCAGTTTCGCATTTTCCTCCTGTTCCAGTCTTTCCAACTCCTCTTGCACCTCATCCTCTTGACTGTTTGTGATGGCTGATCCAAGCATTTCGCTGACTTCTTCCTGATACCGTATGCCCTCTTCGCTCTCGTCCATCAACTTCTCCACTTTATCCAACGACAGTTCCTTGTTGAGTGATCTCAATGCCTTATTTCCTTCGGCCAAACCAAATAGAACGTCTTTCTCAATCAGTTTGAATTCTACCGAGTTGATAAGATCTTCGAGGGTATTCAGCTGTTCGAACGACTTTTCCAGCAACCCTTCCTGATACTTCTTTTTTCGTATGGCAACCAGAGCCTTTTTCTTGTCCCCTTTTTGCAGCCAGAATTTAGCGATCTGCTTCTCCCGATTCATCACGGTTGAGATGCGCACTTGGTATTTCTTCAACTGATCCCTCTGCAACTTCATGTCCAAAATGGCTTTGTCTTGCGCCGTGACTTTGACGCCGTTTGCCGCAGAAGCTGAATTGCCCATTGTGCCCTTAGAAAAAATAAATCCCCTTCAGTTATGAGTCTTCGTAAAGTTTCCCCAGTACCAAGTTTGAAAGATAAACACCAATAACAATCAATAGATCACTATAAGTGGTCCTCCTCATCAGCCTATCACCTGTATCCCTCTCTTGTCGCCTACTGTACACTTCAGCCAGTAATGCTTAGCCAACAGACTGCTTTTAGCCAATTATTCAAAACTGACCCCCAGAACGCCCTACTCGCCTTATTCTCACTTCCATCGTTTATTTCCTCATGAACAACCACTTAATCTTCTCGCTTTCCTCCCTCCTCTTATCGCCAGATCTCGTCCTCACCGTCCCAAATCCCATGTCCTGGACTCCCCCACAAACCCATTGTCGATCACGTCATCCAATTGCCTCAGCACGAGCTGCTTATCGTTTAGATGTCTGATGACTTATTCAGCTATGGCCCATACAATGGTTGATATTGTTGATACCAATCATAACAGTTCTGTGGAAAACTTGTAACTTTTTGTTATTGCTGTAGCTTAGCAGACCAATCAGTGAATTACGGATACGACGCCTTGGGATCCTTCTGCCAGTGAACCTCACAAAGTAGGAGTACTCAACTTATCACCTCCCTGGTTCGAGCCCTGGTTGACTTATGGGATCCTAGCTTTAATGTACCGGAGAATGGACGTGTCAGAAGCTCAAACGCCGCTCAGTGGAAGATCTGAGTACACTGAAGCTGAGGGCGACAGGGCCGACAGCGAACTGTCGATCACAAGTTTGGAAGATGCAGAGGAAAATCTGATTGAGTCCATCAACCCCCACAGGAGCTTGCTGTACATAATAATCCTGACATTGGTGATTGGCGGTCTCCAGCTTTCATGGTCGGCGGAGTTTTCTGAGGGCACGCCGTTTCTCCTGTCTTTGGGAATCTCAAAACGTGCCCTGGCGTTGGTGTGGATTGCGGGCCCGCTTTCCGGTACTATTGGCCAGCCTATAGTGGGAATACTTTCTGATGGGTGTCAATGGAGATACGGCCGGCGGCGTCCGTTTATTATCTTTGGAGCTGTGGCTGTTTCATGCACTCTGCTGTATCTTTCCTGGTCGACATATTTTGTCTCTTTCTTTGTTTCGGATCCCGAGGAGGTGAAACGGCACACAATCCCCTTTGCTGTGGTTGGTGTTTATGTTTTGGACTTCTCCATCTCAGCTATTCAGGCCGCTGGCCGGGCGTTTATTGTCGATAATGTGCCTACACACCAGCAGCAGCTTGCCAATGCCTGGGCTGCTCGGATGACTGGCATTTTCAACATCATTGGCTTTTTTCTAGGGGCTATAAATCTGACAAAGCTGTTTGGTTTCTTGGGAAACACTCAGTTCCGCGTTCTTGCCGCTTGTGCTGTTATTACCCTGGCCATCACAGTATCCTTGGCGTGCTGGTACATTAAGGAACGAGACCCGACAACAGACCCCACCATAAAGTACGAACGGCGGATTGCCGAGCTGCGAGTAAAACGGCTCAATCTGCCCATTTCTCCAAGAACCGGTAAGCTCAGCTGGTACCAGCATATTCAGGTGCTTTTCTATCAAACGTGGCACTCTATCAAGCGGCTACCGCCACAAGCGAAACTCATCTGCAAAACGCAGTTTTTCGCCTGGATTGGATATTTTCCCATGTTGTTCTACACTAGCACGTTTGTCGGAGAGCTTTACAAAAAGCAGTTTTTTGACCATCGGGACCCGTCTTTGCCTCCTTTGAGCCGACAGGAAATGGAACTGCTTGACGAGGACGCCACCAGGAAAGGAGCGCAGGCGCTGCTTCTACACTCCATCATCACTCTGATGACAAATATCCTGCTACCATCTGTAGTAAGACCTACACTGTTGGAGAAGGGAGCTACCACCGGCAGATTTGTGTGGCACTGGCTGACTGTGGGGCGAGCTTGGACGATTGGCCACTTTATTTTTGCTCTGGCAACCTTGTCGACTTTTCTAGTCACTGGGCCCAATACCGCTTGTGCAATGATAGCCCTGTTGGGAATACCATGGGGTGTAGCGCTGTGGGCACCGTTTGTTTTGATATCTGAGGAGATTAGCCAAATTAAGGAACTGAAGGCTCAGGAACTGGCTGTGGCAGACTCGGCTACGGGGAAGTACGCTCAGTATGAGCATGAAGCTGGGGTGATTCTGGGCATTCACAATGTGTTTGTTTCCTCTCCTCAGATTATCTCGAGTCTTTGCAGCTCGCTGATATTCCACTATTTGAGTGATAACAACAACACGGGTCAATTTGTGTACGACAACTCCATCTCCTGGGTTTTCAGGTTTGGAGGTGTCAGTGCTGTGATCTCGTTGATACTCAGTCTGAAAATCAAGACAACAGAGGAGCTGTTGCAAGACTACTCGTACAGCAGTGTGGTATGAGTTGAGTGAAGTGTTGCTGAGAGATGACGGTATCTGAATACAATGATGAGAAAAGGGAAGTCTAAGAGATAGGAAAGCACCGAAGGCTCGAGCTAGAAAATGAGCCACGGCTGTGCATGAATGAGAAATGAGGGAAATGAACACGAGATATATGGGAAAATTTTTCAAGTCAGTTGGTATGTTTACTTTTCCAAAAAAGGGTATTTGTTTTATTTGACTCTGCTTTCACTTTTTTTTGTTTCGCCTCCGATCCCACTGGTGATTATCGTAAGGACTGGCAGGGAAGTCTGGTCACCGTTCTGAGTGACAAAATACTCACTGCTGATGTGATACGTAAAGTGTAGAGTGAGTGTCACAAACTGTCTCAAAAGACTTGATTTGAATTGACTGTTGAATCTTAGCCACGAGAATGACAGCTACAATCCTCTCAATCGGACCTATGTGACAACGCACACTCCTCTCAATTCAGATACCACGATATGGCAACAGCTGTGATCGGCTGCCCACAAAAACAGGCCCTACAGTAGCTTCCTTTGGCTCATGTCAACAAAGCCTGCAGCCAGTTAATTTACACCCCTATTTACTTGCTCAATCCAGTAGGTTCAGCTGATCATATATCCCCCTACCTAATACCTTTCAGCTCCAATTGTTGCAGTGTCCAATGTGACTTTCTCCTCTGCCGTCTTCAACTCACAGAACTTCCACATAGTTCAATTTCAAACACTACAAAACACATCTCTCTACCAAATGATCACTCATATCAACATTACAAACAATCATATACGAAAAGCAGCTCTCACATAGTCACTTTCGCCATCATCCCTTTTATCATCTCACGACCTCCCCCTTCGCCCCGCCTTTCGATCTCAATTGCCTTTAGCTGATAGAAAACAAACTTTCCTCTTTTGAAATAAGGTTGGGCCTAAAGGATTTGTGTACGTTATGTATGTACGTAGTGATTTTCAGCGCTGCGATGAGTTAGACGCCAGTCTGTGAATTCCCCCTGTGTACTTCCAGCTACTACAGAAGTACAGCCTTTAGAATTCTGCTAAATTGGTGTCATATACTGACTATTTATCTTTATAGCTAAATGTTCTCTAAGTTGATACTTCTCATCAACTGTCTTCAACTCCTCAAATCAACCACTCACCCCATCTCCCGCGACTCCCGTCTCCGATTCCCGGTATGCCCACATCAAGTCTCACTCCCTCTCCATCAGTACAAATGCTCATCTCTCCTATACGCATCCCCACGCGATGCCGGCAGGTGAAAAAGATGCAAAATGAGCCTTAAAGGGAGGAAATAACGAGGCATTCAAACGACAACAATATATATAAAGGCGGAAACGGAACGAGGAGGAGTAATTAAAGTAAACAACAAGAATTTCTGTAAGCTGAGGCAACTCGCTTTTGATGATTTCTATGACAGGTTTGTCGTATTGAAACAGCGGGTATTCCGAAGCGGTAAGTGGAGAAGAGGAAGACAAGGGGAATCGATTGGAACCCTGAGAAGTGACATATGAAGAGTTTTGATGACTGCTGTTTTGATGATATTCTGATGTGATTTGATTGGAGCAGATTTGACGTTCAAACTTCTCTCACATCTGAACGTTTTGGGCGATGTCTAACTGAAGGTTGCAGTACTCAATTCGGTTTCAAAAAGAGGAGCGCTACATTTGCTCTTCCTGTCAACCCTACTGAGACTACTAAAGTGAATACTTCAATCATGTTGGCCTCCAGACATTGGACGTCCCGCTGTTTACAGCTGGGGACTCGGAGTCATCTTCTCACCGATCTCGCGAGATCCCCAAAGTATCTTTCGCAGCTGAGCTTTCCGAAAGCGCCCACATACACTGTGGAGAATGAAAAGGTTCTCTCGTTTGGTCCCGGAAGCACGGAAAGAGACTTGCTCCACCATTCCATCCAGAAGGTGCTGGACACAGAAGAAGCAGACAAGACAATCCCGCTGGTTATCAACGGGGAGCGGATCTACGAAAGTCAGTCTGGGCCGAACGGCGAAAAACTGTTCTCGCAAAACTCCCCTTCCACACATTCCATTGTCCTGGCATCTGTGGCTTCAGCGGGCAAAGCTGATATGGCAGCAGCCATTGAGGGCGCCATTAAGGCCAAAAAGGACTGGATGAGCCTCCCGTTTGTGGCTCGGGCGGGTGTGTTTCTGAAAGCGGCGAATCTCCTGTCGACAAAGTACCGCTACGATATGCTGGCGGCCACTATTCTCGGCCAGGGGAAAAACATATACCAGGCGGAAATCGACTGTGTGGCGGAGTTGTGTGATTTCTTCCGCTTTAATGTGAAATATGCCGAGGAACTTTATGCCTCGCAGCCAAAAAAGCACGCCGCCGGAGTGTGGAACTATGCGGAATACCGGCCCTTGGAAGGATTCGTCTATGCCATTACGCCGTTCAATTTCACTGCTATTGCTGGAAATCTTGTAGGGGCCCCAGCGCTTATGGGCAACACTGTGGTGTGGAAACCCAGTCCCAGCGCGGTGCTCTCAAACTATCTTCTGTATCAAATTCTGGAGGAGGCAGGTCTTCCTGATGGGGTCATTCAGTTCCTTCCTACTGTGGACGCTGCTGAGGTCACTGACGTGGCGGTCCAGGATCCCCGCTTGGCGGCCATTCATTTCACCGGTTCCACCGGCGTGTTCAAAGACATATACAAAAAAGTGGGGCAGAACATCGATAGGTATGTGGATTACCCCCGTATCGTGGGGGAAACCGGAGGCAAAAACTTCCATCTGATCCACGGAAGTGTGGCCAATGTTCGCCATGCTGCCCTCAGCACTCTCCGGGGAGCATTTGAGTATCAAGGCCAGAAATGCAGTGCCACCAGCCGGGTGTATGTTGCTCGGTCTGTTTACCAGGAGTTTATGAGCATTCTGACTAAGGAAACAGAGATTGTGGCCAAAACAAGCCTGGGGAACTGCAGCACTATTTCGGGCATGACAAATTTCATGGGCCCTGTGATCCACAGACAGAGCTTTGATAAACTGAAGGCTGTCATTGATAATGCTAGGGACGATCCCAAAGTGGAGCTTGCCTTTGGCGGAGCCTACAATGACGAAACGGGATACTTTGTTTCTCCCTCTATTTATATTGTTAAGGACTTACAGCACCCAATGCTGAGGGAAGAGTTTTTCGGGCCCATTCTCGGCGTCTATGTATATGACGATGCAAACTATGGCGAAATTGTTGACCATCTGGCGACAGGAAGCAAATACGCTCTGACAGGCTCGTTGTTTGCTAAAGACGCCAAGGTTATTGCTGAGACCTCGGAGAAGCTGCTGTACGCTGCTGGAAACTTCTACATCAATGACAAGTGCACTGGGGCTGTTGTGGGCCAGCAATGGTTTGGCGGGAGCCGCATGTCGGGGACGAACGATAAAAGCGGCAGCGGGTCAATTCTCAGCCGATTTGTGTCTGTCCGCAACGTGAAACAAAACCATCTGGAGCTTAGTACCTGGAAATATGACAGCAATCTCTAGAGAGAGGTGAGGAGCATATTGGGTCCGGTTTCCAATGGCTGCTCATTAGAGAGAGGAAACATAAGAAAGACACGCAGCTGCTCCTTCATTTAGGAGGCTCATTGTATGACTACAATGTCTCCTCTTACAGATCATGAAAGGAAATATTCGCAAAGCTTCAAGTCGCTATTTACGAACAAGCAAGAATATTTCCCCAGAAAAATCATCTCTTATTCGACTACTGAACTCTTACTAAGCTGAAAAATCTTCCTCGGGTACGTACGCCGGATTTACTACTCTCGGCTCCGCTCCGCCTCTACCAATCCCCCGAGTTTACTGTTGCCTGTTTCCTTGGGTAATGCAGGTACCTTTCCCGCCAAACCTTCTATTTATATCCTCCTATCCTCTTCGCTCCCTTTTCATTCCCGTTATATCTACCCTCATAAATTTTCTTCCAGCTCCTCGGATCCGATGTCGAAGCTCTCCACTTTAAGGGTATTAGGTTAAGGTTTCAGAAAGCGGAGCTTTAGTATCCGCATTAGGAAACCGGCCTTTGGATTTGGATACGCCACTTGCACCGAACGCTTGTTTGCTCAACGTACAGCTGAAACCCCCTGGCTGGCCTAAGTATGAACATGTTGGTCCCACCAATGTGGATCGCTTGCTTTGAACCTGCTCTGATACACTCTCAAATCATGATTGAACCGCTGTTTATTGTAAGGATTCCAACTTCTTTTGTTAGGTTCTATTCGCATGTCCTTTTTCACAAAACACGACTCGAGAGTTCTCTCAGCAAACCTCCGTCATCATCAAATGGTACCTGTTTCTATCCGTATACCGTGCAGCTAGTCATTCGCATGTTCCGCAGGCCTATTACAGTTGAAATCGTGCCTTGTACTACCAACCAGCCATTGGGAGGGTATGACATGGCTCATATAGTTGATCCGATAGCCAACACTGTGCAATGAGCTGTCTTCCAATTGTCAGGAAAAACAGCAAGTCTACTACCTAAACAAAGCCCTCACTAAACCACATTGACTTCTCCAACTCAAAACTGGGTATCTGGCCGTGGAGCCCTCATCACATTATGCCAATGCCTACAGCCCATCATCCGTCCACCCATTCAGTACATCCCAATCGGGCCACTTATGTCACATGACCAGTTTCAATCCGAAAAGGGTTTTGCTGCTGGTTTTCTCTGATTTTTCTATGAATTGGCTGGCAGTTTGCCGTTAATGAGAAGGCGTTCAGTGGCATTTGAGCGCTCTTCACCCTTCCAATCCTTCAGACAGTGTAATTTGATCATTCAACAGGAGTCGACGCTGCAATTTCCTGTCACTCGTCCGCTGCCCGCGCTGTCCGCTGAGTTGTGTGTGCCGATAGCTTCCTTGTGTTTGGCCACTTATCCCATTGGCCTGAGTTGGCAGGAGATTTGAAGGGCAAACTCCGTTTTTTGCTGGCCACTGGATTACTGCGAGACATTTGCGGTGATAATTGTTATTTGGATTTGTCTTTATTCGCTTTTTGAGAGTTGAAATTGCTGATATTTTGCCGCTCTCTGGCTGCTAGAAAGACTCCCGCTGGTCCTGTTGGAAGTGTGGCGTCACTGAACTGTGAAGAGCTCTACAAACCAGCAGGCTGGTGCCAACTGGTTGTTTTTCCGTTTCACGCTATCAAACTCAGGTTTGATAGGTTGTCCGCTTGTTGAGTGTTGAACTTGCAGTAGTTTATATTGTGACAATTGCCCATACTGTGACAACCGCCGCTTCACAGTACAGCTGAAGTGACGATTGTTGGTGCCTAGGCTGGTGTTTGGTGGTTTTGTCTATTGCCGTTAGTATCTATTGAGCACGCCTTCTTGCATTCTGGATCTTTTGCTTTTCTTCTTTGGCTTTGATTGATAACTTTCTTGGCTGAACCCCTTAACCATTGCCCCCTTCGGTCTGCAATTCGTTCCACCCTTCCCTCTCCTTCCGCTCAACACAACTATCATGTCAGGCTTCTCCAACATCAACGATCCTTTTGGATCTCGACCTGCAGACGGGTCGGAGCGGCCAAATCAGCTCCCAGTCTCGGATGCCGCCGCTTCCCAGTCGGCCCGAAGCACATTCAACCCGATGGACCCGTCCAACCACGTCTCGGCGAATGTGGGCTCATCCGCCGATATTCCCGGTTCTGCCGGCCTCTCCTCTTCCGCCTGGGCTCCTCCGAAAAACCTCCACATCGCGCATCGCAAATCGCCCTCCGAGCTGACGTCGCTAATGATCGAACAGATAAACCTGCAGCGCCAACTGGAGTACGTCCAGCAACAGCAGCAGCAGATCCTCAACCAGCAGGGGTTCTCAAACTCTTTAGGTAATGTGAACTCGGCTCCCAGGCCCAACACATCGTTTCCTCCGCCCGGTTTGGCCCCGCCGCCCCCGCCGCCGGGGCTCAGCACATCCGGTGCTTCCGCTTCCCCGTCCTACAAATCCTCTCTTTCCTCTTCCGGAAGCGGCAACTCAACCTACCTTGCGCCCTCCACCGGCCCGTTCGGCCAGTTTTCGGCTATGCAGCCTCCTGCACCTCCTGCGCCTCCTGCAGATTCCGGCGTCCTATCCTCCTCATTCTCAGGCTCCCCCACTCGGCAGAAACCAGGCCAGAATACGCTTTCCTCCTCGTACTCCTCCAATGCCGGCTCCGGTACCGGCGGGTCGCCGCATGCTGGCCCGCCGGCTGGAACGGCACATCCGACCGGCAAAACCTTCGGGCCGTACGGCGCCCGCAGCCACCGCAGGGCCCAGTCCTCCATTGGCCGAGCCCAGGAACTGTACGAAGGGCAAGGCACCGGAGAAGCCAAACAGGGCGGCGGGCGTAGTAACCAAAATCTGGCTCTCGGACACTCCCGGCGCCACTCTATCGGTCTGAACGAAGCTAAACGGGCCGCCGCCATAGTTCAGTCGCAGCGGAGCTCCGCCTCGCCGATAAAACCGCCGGCTTCCCCGCAGCCCCGCTTCACAGTGACGGAATGCAGCGGGGAAAAAGACCAGGACCAGTTCCCGCTGGCTCCGCCGCAGTTCCAGTTCCCGCCCCGCCCGGCTGAAGGCAGCCCCGCCGGCGGCAATTCCAACGCCGGCGGCTCCTGGGCTTCCGGCCAGTCTCGATTCAGTCGGTCCCACACGCGTTCGCGTTCGCTGAACTCCTCGGCTTCTCCGCAGCGGCCGTTTCAGTTCCCCGCCCGCGAGGCCCAGCCTGCGGGGAACCCGGGGAACCCGCAGCAAAACAGCTACCAAAACCAGGGCAACAAGCAGCATACGCGGAACCGCTCCTCCTTCTCTCGGACCAATCAGGCGCCGTCCCCGGCGGATCTGTCGACGAACTGGCGGCAGCCGAACCCGAACTTTCTGGCGGGGGAAACCTCCAGCGGCACGGGACAGCTGCAGCCGCCGGCGCAGAGTTCGGCGTTTGTTCCGGGCCACCGGACGCGGGGCTCGCATTCGGCGCAGTCGATTTCCTATTCTGGCCCGGGCGGCCAGCAGCGCAAATCTCTGTTTGCGCCGTACCTGCCGCAGGCGTCTTTGCCCCAGCTTATTGCCGAGGGGCGGCTTGTCACGGGGACACTGCGGGTGAACAAAAAGAACCGTTCGGATGCGTATGTGGCTACGGACGGGTTACTGGACGCCGATATCTTCATTTGCGGGTCGAAAGACCGCAACCGGGCGCTGGAAGGCGATCTGGTGGCCGTAGAGCTGTTAGTGGTGGACGAAGTGTGGAGCTCAAAACGGGAAAAGGAGGAGAAACGCCGGCGCAAAGAAGCCGAATCGGGAGCGGAGCCGGAAGCCGAGGATATCCGAAACGACGCCGCTGCCGGGTCGCTCGGCCATACCGGATCCTCGGCAGGGTCTCTAACTGCCTCCGAAGGGTCCCTTCAACGGAAAGGGTCTCTCAAACTCCGCCCTACCCAAAAGAAAAACGACGACGTGGAAGTCGAAGGCCAGTCCCTTTTGCTGGCAGAAGAAGAGGAAATCAACGATGAATACAAACCGCTGTATGCCGGCCATGTTGTGGCTGTCATTGACCGTATTCCGGGCCAGCTTTTCTCCGGCACGCTGGCTTTGGTGAGACCCTCCCAAGCCAATAACAACAACAATGCCGGCACCAGCGGCAAGGCCAGCGGCACTTCTGGCGGGTCGGGTCCTTCCGTTGTGTACGGCAACAAACCGGCCTCCCGGCCGAAGATTATTTGGTTTAAACCTACCGATAAGAAAGTGCCGCTGATTGCCATCCCCACGGAACAGGCGCCCGACGATTTCGTCACTGCGCCTGAAAAGTATGTGGACAGGATTTTCGTGGCGTCGATCAAAAGATGGCCCATCACATCCCTACATCCGTTCGGAACGCTGGTGGAGGAAATCGGTCCTTTGGGAAAACTGCGGACGGAATTGACGGCAATCCTTCGGGACAACAATTTCCTGTGCGACGAGTATCCCGACGACCCAGTGCCCTTTCAGAATGTGTTGCCTGCCACGGAAACCGGGGAAGACGAATCCGAGGCGGCAATTCCGCCGCCTTCCGTAGTGCTGGAACGGCCGAAAGCCGGCAATGAGGCCATCGCTGCCGCTATTGCCGAACTTCCCGAAGAAGCGGAAGCGGTAAAAATAGCCGAGGCGGCTGTGGCGGAAGGAAAAAGACGGCCCTTCCGCAGCGAGGACGGCCTGCATATTATTGCCGTAGCGGCCACAGACTACCCGCAGGCCGACGTGGCTGTGCATGTGAAACGGCTGTCTGGCGATAAGCTGCAGGTCGGCGTGCATCTGGCTGATGTGACTGCTTTTGTTGCATACGGCAGCACTTTGGACAAGAAAGTACGCAAACGAAGCTCGGCGGTGTTTTTAGCTCAGGAGCTGATTCCTATGGTTCCGGAACGGCTGGCACGGCTGGTGGGATTTGGCGAGAACAAGCTGAAGCTGGCCCTCAGTGTGGTTTTCGAACTGGACTACGAATCAATGGAAGTGGAGGACGTGTGGATCGGAGAGTCTGCCGTTTCGGTGGCAGAGCTGCTGCCATTGGAGACTGTAAATCGGGTTTTTGAGCAGGAAACAACCACAGTTTCGGAGTCGACTGCCGAGGAACTTCGGGATTTGGCGAAAGTAGCGGCAGCTTTCCGCAAACAGCGATTGGGTGCAGATGTGGGGCTAACGTCTCTGGCTCTCATTGATCGGCTTGAAGACGAAACGCTGTCTGTTTCGCTTAATTTGTTCTCCTCCCGCAAAGCCGAGACGCTTTTCCGGGAACTGTGCATCAAGACGAATGCCACAATTGCGCAAAAGAACTATGCCGTTTTGGGTAACCGGGCGTTGCTGCGGCGACAGCCGATGCCGACGCTGACGAAACTGGAAGCGTTTGCCCGCAAACTGCGGAATCTGGGCCAGGCTTTGCCGAAGGGAATTGACTGTTCGACCAGCGCTGCCATACAAAGGGGCATTCACGAGACTGAGGACACCACTATTCGCAACTGTTTAGAGACGCTGCTGATAAAGTGTGTGGCAAAGGGCAAGTATTTTGTTCCCGGAAGTATGCAAAAACTGGCTCCGGGCAATGTCTCAGACCCGGAAGAGCTTTTGAGCCACTACACTCTTGTGCTACCTTTATACACTCATGCGACTGCCCCTCTCAGAAGGTATGCCGATTGGGTTGTGCATCGGCAGCTGAAGGAGGTTCTGCATGCCGGAAGCGGGAAACCGGTTTCGGAACCAGTTACTGTATCGGGCCAAGAAGCCGGGGCGGAAGTAGCCCCGCCTGTGGAAGATATGGACTCGTTGCGTATGACGGCAGAGTACTGTACATGCAAGCGAGACTCGGCCCAGAATGCCCAGGAACAGTCTATGCATCTCATGCTGTGTCAGATCATCAACCAGATGTCGGCAGCCACTGGGCAGCTGATTGTCATGGCCACTGTTTTGCAGGTGTACGAATCATCGTTTGATGTGTTTATTCCCGGATTCGGTCTGGAGAAACGCGTGCACGGTGATCAGCTGCCGCTAGATAGGGCAGAGTTCAACAAATCGGGACGTGTACTGGAACTCTACTGGCAAAGGGGGGTCGATTCAGCATTGTATGTGCCGGATGACGAGCGGGAGCCGTTATCCTACCGCTCTAGTATCAAAAACAACTATCGGGCCTCATCTACCGTGTCTGCTGCAGCTCAGGATGAGTCTGTGAAGGCTGCTCCGTTTGCTGGTATCCGACGAGAGATTGTGGAGAAGTTCCGTTTGGAGGAGATGTTTGCCGGCACCCAAAGCTACAAGCGGCAAAGCCGGCGGGTCCGTGACGTGGAGGATGCGGCGCATAAACTGGATGATGTGACACTGGAAGATAAACCTTCTGACCCCCTGGCGCCTTATCTATCCGAACTCATTACGAGAGTTGATGAGGCCAACGGCTATTACATCCAGGAGATCCACGAGCTGAAGCGAGTGCCTATTCTTCTAAAGGCTGAGATTGGAATGGCCTTGCCGTGTTTGACGGTAAGAGCTCTCAATCCGTTTGGGACCCTACCCAAGCGATAAACCACTTAACCATACAAATCACACCTCACCCTTATCTACGTCTCTTTATTTATTTCTCTACTCATACTCATTCACTTGTGACTCTGGCTGCTCTCACACGACCTATCAAATCGTTCTTGCCATTGGATTTACCAATGAACGGTATACATCAATCGTATACGTTTTTGCTCCTTCATATCATCTCTACATCTATTTACAGCATCGAATCTTTACTGAAACCTGTTATGAATTGAGCCAAATGACTTGTAGGACATGATTATGAAAACCTGAAGAAGTGACTACCTTAATAATCCTTGCATGGATTGCCCCTCATCCCCATCATTCATATTTTGCATCTCTCTCACTTATGCAACCCTTCAGCTCTTCCATCTGTCGACTTCGAACCTCCGACTCCGAACTACATCCGCTATTGTCTCCGAAATCGCACGTCTCATCTTTTCCGCTATTTTCTCATCGGCGTCTCAACATCAAGTCTCACTCCAATTTCTCTCCGGGTAACACCTCCCATCTGCCTGCCAACCTGAAAAAATCAATACATGAAAACTACGTGTTTGCTACAGGCGAGGCAATTCATCAGGTGGAGTTGGATCCATCAACTAGATAAGCGTGATATTTCCGAAGAATAGGTCCAGATTCAACGTACTGACTGAGGGGGAGACTGCTCAATTTGGGATCATCACATCTGGTGTTTGAAGACTTTACGGCAGGCGACGTTTCAGCAGATCTCAACTGGTGCATTCAGGGAGGTTTCTCAAACATAAAGCGTGTATCTCATTGAGTGGCGAACGGGAACTATTTGAAAATGCAGGCTCCGGTGATATTTATGAGTATGTTATCAACTTGTGCTGATTTGGCGGCAATTGGGATATGAGTTGACTGAAATATTGACGGCTAACAACATTTGCAGACACTTCGACGGAGAGGCAGCAGGGTCGTCAAGCCCAAGTCTCCAACATCACAGCAGCTAAGACGTAAGTGGGATGGATGCACTTTATATGATTTGGCTGTGGGTTTTCGGCAAACTCTCATATGCGCCGTTACCATCAAACCACACACACTGAGAAGAATATTTGACTAACGTGACTTATGCAGTGTCGCTGATATTGTTAGGACATGTCTGGGACCGAAAGCCATGTTGAAGATGTTGCTGGATCCTATGGGAGGGATTGTGCTGACAAACGACGGCCATGCGATTCTCAGAGAAATTGAGGTCACTCATCCGGCTGCCAAAAGCATGATTGAACTTAGTAGAACTCAAGACGAGGAAGTGGGGGACGGCACTACCACTGTTATTATTCTGGCGGGGGAGATTCTGGCTCAGACATACCCCTATGTGGAACGCAACATTCATCCAGTGATTATCATTCAGGCTTTGCGACAGGCCTTGACTGATGCGCTGGAGATTGTAAACGAAGTCTCGCGGCCTGTTGATGTCAACAATGAGGAAGCCATGCTGCAGCTGATTGGAACCTCTATTGGCACCAAGTATGTTGCCAAATGGAGCAAGCTCATGTGTCAGCTGGCCTACAAGGCCGTGAAGACAGTTATGGTGGACGAGGACGGCCACAAGGAGATTGATATCAAGCGATATGCCCGTGTTGAGAAGATCCCTGGGGGCGATATTGAAGACTCAAAGGTTCTGGATGGTGTTTTTCTGAACAAAGATGTGACTCATCCCAAAATGCGGAGAGAAATTAAGAATCCCCGCATTGTGCTGCTGGATTGCCCGTTGGAATACAAGAAAGGAGAATCGCAGACGAATATTGAAATCACCAAAGAGGAAGAATGGAACAGAATTCTGGAGATTGAAGAGGAACAGGTAAAGGCCATGTGCGATGCCATTCTGGCGGTGAATCCCGATCTTGTGATCACCGAGAAAGGTGTCTCCGATTTGGCTCAGCACTACCTCCTGAAGGGTAATGTGACAGCTCTGCGAAGAGTCAAGAAAACGGATAACAACAGAATCGCCAGAGCCACTGGAGCTACTATTGTGAACAGAGTAGAGGATCTGACTGAAAATGATGTGGGCACAAGATGTGGACTTTTCAAAGTGGAACTTATTGGTGACGAGTACTATACCCTCCTTACTGAGTGCAAGAACCCTCAGGCATGTACTATTTTGCTGAGAGGTCCTTCCAAGGATATCCTGAACGAGATTGACCGGAACCTGCAGGACGCTATGGCTGTTGCTCGAAATGTGATGTTTGAGCCCAGACTGTCCCCCGGAGGAGGTGCTACTGAGATGGCTGTGTCTGTGAAGCTTGCCGAAAAGGCAAAGTCCATCAATGGTGTTGCCCAGTGGCCTTACAAAGCCGTCTCTGATGCTATGGAGGTTATTCCCAGGACTCTGATTCAGAATTGTGGTGGAAATCCCATTAGAATTTTGTCGCAGCTGCGAGCAAAACATGCCCAGGGTAACTACACATTTGGTATTGACGGGGAAAACGGCAAAGTTGTAGATATGAATGAGTATGGTATCTGGGAGCCGGAAGTCATTAAGCTGCAGAGCATCAAGACAGCAATTGAGTCTGCCTGCTTGTTGCTGAGAGTCGATGACATTGTCAGCGGAGTGAGAAGAGCGGGTGCCAATTAAATACAGCCAGTAGTCAAACAATAGATTATTATTATGGTCAAACTTAGCCTAGTGTTCAATGCTGTAGACTGATGATCCGCTTGATTTTACATCTTGAATAGCTGATGGCTGATCTGTCGTTTCATCAGCATGATTCCTATAGTACATAAATCCCTCCTCTCCGCTCATCTCTCAAAACCTTTCTGTATTCTCTCAAGCATCCTCTGGCCCATTCATTTCAGGGTCTTCGTCCATTGGCTCCTCAGCAGTCTCTCCGTTCTCAACGGCCTCCTCCAGGAGTTCTTCCTCATCCTCAGCAGCAGCCTCAGTTTCATCCACCACATCAGCGACAAGCGTGCCCTGAATAATCGCCAACATGTCTTCTATCTCCTCTTCAGTAAATCGTGTGTCGCATTCTTCTATGATGCTGTAGAGATGGACAACTGTCGTTGGGGCATTGTTCAGCAGCTGCAGTTTCTCGTGTTTCTCCAAGGGATATTTCGCAATCTGCTTCATGAACTCTGTGATGATTTCCTCGTTCTGTGAAGCCGCCGGGGTTTTGCTGAGATACGATAGAATCTAGTTTCAGGCTTATGTTAGATTTCCAACCTCTAGACCATCCACAAGTGCTTATCCCCAAATGAAAACATACATCTTTCGTTATCACCTCCAAATTTGCATCTTTGACGGTCCTCAATGCCACGTCTTTTCCCGATTTCTTGATGGCCGCTTTCCGCTCTGATAGCTCACTCAGAAACTGAAAAACCTCATGATTAGCCAGAAGCTGGTCTCGTGCCTTCTCCACCTTCATGACTATTAATACAGATTGGACCAAACTGGAATGCAGGTACCAGCATAGGTTCTCAAATCGGCTTTTCCTTTATCTGGTCGAGATGCTATCATTCTATCAGAGAATATCATTACAGTATCTTCATCATCACATCCTGATTGTAGTGATCTTGTGGTCTGGCTTTTCCCATCGTCTCATCCGAAAAGTTTCTTTTGGTAATGGAATGAGACGTCATGTTTAGACTGTTCAGGTTGGAGGCATTCCGGAAACTATGCGAGAGGCCGGAGACTATGCTACGCCTTTGATAAGGTTTACAATGCTGCATGTAGGTGCAGCAGGACGACATGCACGTGGGAGGCAGCCAATTCTGAAGGTCAAGTCCATAGATTGTTGCCGAGACTAAATGCTGCAAGCGGGAGACTTTTCATAGAGCCTCTTGTCTATTCAGGCTCTTGTTCCTTATTGAGCTCTAATGAAGATCTGACATTAGATTCGACATTAGCTTGTCTAATATGTATGATCGCTCCCGTTAGCCACCCTCTCTACTCTCAAACTACCATAGCACTATAATTAAGATTTTCTTCCCTGCTTCACATGTGCCTAAGTTTATAAACTTTGAGACTCTAATCGTACATCTAGTGTATGTACATGTGTCTTTCATTCAAGTGATGGCCCTCATTCGGCCCAAAAAGGGAAACACTGCAGGTTTCTGCACAGACGTGCAGGAGCTCGGGAAGACCTTCAGAGGTCTCTAACAATTTATTGATGAGAACCTGCCATGGCCTCTTTCTTAACTGATGATTATCTGCGGCTTTGCAACGATTTATTTGATTCGCATCAGTTTCAATGCTTTTCTGAACTAGATTGTACCATTAAAGCCCATTAGTGTGGCATTTCTGGCTCGTGGGTACATCAACTGGGAACCTGCTGGAAGGCTTGACGTTCAATCGCTTGTTACCATGAAGTTCGGACAGCAATTGAAGACGTCGCTTATCAGCGACTACTACTACTATTACATCTCCTATGATGACCTGAAGCAGGAGCTCAAGGCCGGGCTGCTGTCAAACCCAAACTGGTCCGATGAGCTGGAGCAGAAGTTTGTCGCTTCTCTGGAGGCGGAACTGGACAAGGTATACACATTCCAGAAGGTCAAAGCGGGCGAGATCAACAGACGCATCAAGGAGGCCGAGAAGGAGGTTGAGACTGTGATTAATATGGTGAACTCTGGTCAAAATGTGAGCGAAAGTGATTTTGAGCTTCTCGAGGAGGAGCTGTCTGATATCATAGCTAACGTTCATGATTTGGCAAAGTACACCAGACTCAACTACACTGGTTTCCAGAAGATCATCAAGAAACATGACAAGCAGACTGGCTGGATTTTGAAACCAATCTTTTCGGCAAGACTGAACGCCAAGCCTTTTTTCAAGGATAACTATGATGGTGTCGTTGTCAAGCTCTCCAAACTCTACGACTTGGTTCGAACCAGAGGAAATCCTGCCAAAGGGGATTCTTCCGCTGGCGGGGCTCAGCAGAACTTTGTGCGGCAAACAACAAAGTACTGGGTACATCCGGACAACATTACTGAGTTGAAGCTTATTATCCTGAAGCATCTGCCGGTTCTGGTTTTCAACCCCAACAAGGAGTTTGAGCCTGAAGACTCTGCCATCACTTCTATCTACTACGACAACAAAAACCTAGATCTGTACAGAGGCAGACTGCAGAAGGACGAAGGGGCAGAGGCCATTCGGTTGAGATGGTATGGCGGGATGAGCTCTGATGTCATCTTTGTGGAGCGCAAAACTCACCGGGAGGATTGGACTGGTGAGAAATCCGTCAAAGCCCGGTTCCCTCTGAAGGAGAGATATGTGAATGCATTTATGGCTGGTGAATACACTGTGGACCAGGCTTTCGAAAAGATGCGCAAGGACGGGAAAAAGTCTATTCAGGAGATTGAATCTCTGGAAGCTCTGGCTAGAGAAGTTCAGTATTCCGTATTGGCTCGCAAACTACGTCCCTGTGTGAGATCCTTCTACAACAGAACTGCTTTCCAGCTTCCTGGAGATGCCAGAGTTCGGATTTCGCTGGATACAGAACTGACAATGATCCGAGAGGACAACTTTGACGGCATTGACAGAACTAAGGGTAACTGGAGAAGAATGGATATTGGTGTGGATTGGCCCTTCAGCCAGTTGCCTGAAAAGGACATCTGCCGATTTCCCTATGCCGTTCTGGAGGTGAAGCTGCAAACCCAATTTGGCCAGGAACCGCCCGAATGGGTGAGGGATTTGGTCTCCTCTCATCTTGTGGAAGCTGTGCCGAAATTCTCCAAGTTCATTCACGGTGTTGCCACTTTGCTGCCCGATATGGTTGATTTGATTCCCTTCTGGCTGCCGCAAATGGACGTGGACATCCGCAAGCCGGCAAACAAAAACTACGGCATTGAGCGGACCCACCATCACGAGGCTTTGCCGATTGAAGGTGGCCCGAGTTCTGCTGCCGGCAATGGACTGGATGCAGAGGAACTGGCCGGAGACTCCAGCTATGGTGCTACTGATGGTAACAAGACTGTGAGGTTTTCTGAGGATGCTCCGTTGATTGAGGACGGCAGTTTAGGAGATGTTGACGGTGCTGAGCCGGTAGAGATTGATGGAACGTACTTGGAGAACAGCCGCTCTGCCACTAAAAAGAATCTGGCTTTGAAGGTTCACTTGATATTGAATTCGGTTTATGACAAGATTGATGCTGTCGGCACGTGGTTGGCTAACAAGCTTCATGACGATCGGGAGTTCAATGTCCCTTCTGGTACTGTGTTTGAATCGCGGTACAGAGCACCTAAAGGGAAGAAGATATTTGTGCCCGTAAGAGTGGAGCCCAAAGTCTACTTTGCTACCGAAAGAACCTTTTTGACTTGGCTGTCGATTGCAGTGATGCTCTCTGGTGTGTCTATTGCTCTGCTCAACTACGGTGACCGTGTGACAATGCTCACGGCTATTGGGTTTTTCCTTACCAGTTTGTTGACGATTGTCTATGCCACTTTGATGTATGTGTGGCGTGTCATTATGATCAGAAAGAAGAGAGCGGCCAAGTATGACGACAGGGTGGGGCCTACTGCCATTTGCATTGTGTTGGCGTTCAGTTTGTTTGCCAGTTTTATATTCCGATATTTTGATAAATGATGCCGCAGAAGGTGCAATATCATATGTTTTGGTTGTAGTAATAAAAAGACTTGATTGTATCGGGCTTTTGGATTAGCTGTAGTTGAGACAGATGCCTGGTGATGAAGGTGTATTGGTTAAAGCTCGCAGATTGTATTTACAAGAGTGTTTGAGATATTGAATATGGCTCTGCTGGTCGTTCACTTGGGAATCTCTCCGTTGGCAGAGGCCTTCTGCACACGCTGGATATAGGAGTTTCCCACTGTATTCCAAGCACTGAGATATTTTTTCGTGCAGTTGGCAATGCATTGCTAGTTTGTGTTGGAGTCAGTACTTGCTTGAACTCTCAATCGGAAACCTATAGGTAACACTGTATTTGACTTACCTCTTCATCCTTGGAGAGAGACGTGGAAGGATTGAGAACGCACATCTTGAAGCAGTTGTCGTTCAATTTCTAGTCAGCGGAATGTTAATATAATGAACGGTTTTCTTGCTGAACATCCCCCTTCAGCGTCCAAGTAAATGAACCCCAGCCTCGACTGAACCTACGCTTATCAGCTCCGCAGTGTTGCTGGCTGCAATCTCCTGTTCGACTCGAGATCGAATATCGTTTTTGATCTGAGTGGCAGCCACAGATGATGTGGTGACTGAGGGAGTGCCTGAACCAAAGAGAGACATCGTTGCTGTGTATTCTGTTATTGAGGAGAGACGATAGGGTCTATAAGAGTTGAGAACTTAAACAACTAAAAAACAGAAACTCCCCTTCCTCAAGAATATAAACCGGTCCTCTAAACTTCGTTGACATTTCCTTCAACATTGCTTACTAGGTAATCGTTCATATTGAGGTTGAGAGCTCTGTGAGAATCTTCGAAGTCTCGCGTAAGCCCCCTGTTAAAAATAACGGAGATGATAATAACTGTTCTGAAAAGCGGAGACTATAATGAGATGAGAGCCAAGTTGCTGATCAGCTCAGTTGGCGAGAGGTGTATATGGAGAGATGAAAGACCAAATTGCAATTGTCGTATTGTATCTCATTTTTATTGGTGATGAAAATATTCACTGCTTCTTTTGCTGTGCAGTATTTTTTTTCACTGTCGTTGCGTCACGGGATGTACATCTCACGCTGCCAACACTTCACTGAGTATGAAGAAGTAGCGAGTATGTTGATCTTGATGATATAAAACATTACCAAATTCATTACTATGTTATTTTCCAGTGAGTTCAAGGTTGCTGGACTCAACATACCTGTGAATTCCTACACACTATACACATAATTATATACCCAGGAGAGATGATTGAAGTGAGTTGTCTTCAACTCATGGCAGGGGGCAGACTCAGAAGAAGGCCATAAACATAAAGGCAACGGCGCAGCCCAGTCCACTTGTGGTGAAGAAGGATCTCACTGCACCATTGTCTGTAGCTGTTTGAATGGTCGAAGAGGAGTCTGTGGTCGTAGCAGGAGAAGAAGAGGTTGTTCTGCTGCTCGTGATCAGAGTAGTCTGATTGCCCGAGGCAGTGGTAGTGTTAACTGTCGTAGACAGACTAGACAGATGGCTAGAGATCATGCTGGAGTAGGAGCTAACAACAGAGTTCTGCTCAGCCAGAATAGACGACTGGTGAGCCTCGTCAAATGCAGAGCCTCCATCAGTAGAAGTCGTGGAAGCACTGGTGGTAGAGCTGGAAGTGCTAGAAGCAGAAGTACCGCTGGACTCAGAAGTGCTCGACACAGAGGAGGCAGTGGATGTGGAAGAACTGGAAGTGGAGCTGGTCGTGGATGAAAAAGTAGAGGATGTAGATGTGGTTGAGGTAGCCTCAGTCGTGGTTGACTCAGAAGAGGAAGTCTCGGTAGTGGAGGATTCAGTCACAGAGGACGATTCAGCCACGGTAACAGAGTCTGCCGACTCATAGTCGTCCGCGTTCCCCACCCGGCCGTTGATTGCGCCTCCTACAGCCTCAATCTCAGTCCAGGATCCTGTGGTATCCTTGTACACGTACTCGGTACCAGAGGAGTAGTCAGCCACTTTAATGTCTTTGACGTACATGTTGAACGGCAGCTGGGAGTAGTCAGTGGGGCCACCAGCCCATTCGATAGTCCCAGGCTGGTTGGAGGAGTCACCGCCGGCCCACAGACTGATGAAAACAGCCATAGGAGATTGGGGGTATCCCTGGTCGGTGTTGTTAGGCAGGGTTCTGACAACATTGCCATCCACGGAGAACGTGGTTCCCTCTAACGCCCAGTCAATTGTGTAGGTGTGGAAGTTCTCCTGAGGATTGTCAACAGGATGCATTCCACCCCTGTTGTAGGTGCCCACGACTCCTTTGGAGAAGAAGTTGGACTGTACATGGTAAGGATCACCTCCGGTCCATTCCCAGTCAATCTCATCACCATCCTCAGACTGCAGGAAGACAGAGGAGATAATGCCTGTTCCTGAGGCAGCCTTCACTACTGCCTCGACTTTCCCAAACATAATGTAGAAATCAGACTTCAGGGCAGGGTTGTCCAGGCGCTCTTTGATCTCCAGATCAAGGCCGTTTTCCTGGCTATAAGAAATAGTGTCCACCGACAAATACCCACTGAAGTGTGACGAGGGGCCTTCTTGGAAATTGACATCAATCGAGGCTCCCAGGGCAGGGAACGATTCGCCAGCTGTCACCGCGCCGGCAACAACTCTGGCCAGAGCTGCCATTGGCAGTATCCATCCCGAGGTTCTGTAGAGCATTGTGTACTGTGGTGATGTTGTGATGATATGCTGCTTCAGTCAGTGCCCCCGAATATCAGTAATTGCTATAACTCTAAGAAGATCTCGAAAATCAAACTAACCTGGAGCATGAAATCAGATCAAATCATTCCAGGTAGACGGTCTTATATAATTCCCACTTCTAGTCCAGTAGGTCAGTATTCCATCTTCATTGCCCCGCAATGGCTCCTATGATCTAAAAATATCTCAAGGCACTGGAATTATCCATCTCGGAGATCATTTATTCACCTGTATATTGCCCTTTTAGGTAAATGGCTGGTTTCCGATGCGTGTCGAACGCGTCACAGTGCGAAGGATTTTCGGGCGCGTTGAGCTCATCTTCGCCCCTTATGCGGGCACATGCGGGTGGTATGTAGATTTCATGCAAAATTGTGTCCGAAAGTAGAGCGGATTACCCTAAGCAAATAAAGTTCAATCTTCTTTTGGCTGCATTGTGACCTAATTGAGACCAGCCACCAGGGAGAGTGAGGCTCTGCTGCAGGAACGGACATAAAATTGCCTGAGATTATGGTAAGTTTGGCCAATAGGTGGAACCTTAAATTGATTCTGGCTTGGAAGTCGCAAGGAACACTGAAAATTTGAAAACATATGGTACGGAAAGCCTGGATTGGAAAAGGAGTGAGTAACGGGTGGAAGTGCAAGTTGATTGGAATTGGTGGTAGATAGAAGATAAAGAGTGATTAATATATTACATTCTACTGTTTGACATATCTGACAGTTGTGGGATGATTAAGCGTATCAATTGTCCTCATCAGCCCAGTCAAGTGTCGAGACAGGCACCTTAGTGAAATCCAGCTCTGCAGCTGAGAACTTGGGACTGACTTTCTCCTGGTCTTCGGGCTGGTCCGTACGCTGGTCTTGTGATTTATTGCTTCTAACATCATCCTTTCGTGAGTTTGCGACCTTCAAACCTGACTTTGAAAGTCGGCTTGTGTCCTTTTGAGAGTCTGAAATATCACCAGTATTGTGATCCGCAGTTGATTGTGTGCATTTCCCTATCCCCAAGGTTCTCTTGGGTTCCTGTCTCCAAGAGTCGTTTTTCAGAGCTTCCGCTGCTATTCGTTGTTGCCGAAATTTCAGTCGACTTTGCCGCATCTCTTCCCTGAGCTCTTCTTTAGTTTTGCTGGGCTTCGTATCAGCTTTCTGCTCATTATTTACCAACAGCTTGGCATTGTAGAGCGATAGACCAGTGAGCCCCGACGTCAGGTCATCCACGTCAGTGGCAGAGACGTCCTTAGAGGCTGAATCATTGTTCCCATGTTTAGATTCGTCTTCACTCTTTTCTTCCTTCACAGTTCTCTTTCCCGTTGACTCTTTCATTCTGGGAGCAGCATTTGTTTTCAGTATATCATTGATCTGGGAGAACGGATTCCTCACATCCTTCTGCCGAACTTCTTTCACTGGCCTAGAAATAATTTTCGAGTCTCCAGTCTCTGTATTACTGCTTTCTTGAGGCCCCTGCTCATTCTTCAGTCTTTCTAGACGCCTCTCCCGAGCTACCGAACCTGTGTACCTCGGCACATCTTCCTGGGGTACGAATCCAGGCTTGACTCGCGAAGCCTTTCGCACAGTTCCATCAGCACGCTTCGTTCCTCCTACTATCGTGGTACCGGTATCATCTTTATGTGCGCCTGACGGCCGGAATACTTCCTCAGTCATATGATGAAGTAAGTCAGTAGGGCTCAGACTCGTAATGTCGCTGTAAACATTCGAACAGTTCAAAGTCAGTAAATCGCTGATTCACTAAGGTTGCTCTTTGCATTCAACATTCCGGCTCATCGATGACAAAAATTCACGGCTGAAATGCTTGCAAATCAACGTATTTGCATTATACAGCTTCACTCTTATCAGCAACTGTTTGATACAATCTTGAGAAAGAGAATTTATAGCACGTAATCAAAAATAATCTTACCATAACTTCAGGTCTCAATATACATTGTCCCATAATGGGTCCCCACCCCTCTCAACATCCCTTCACAGCCAATAAAAGAAGAGGAGAAATCGAGAAAAATCACTACAACAGCATAGAGACTCGAATAAGGTGACCTACTGGGGTTTATGTTGATAGAGAGTGGAGTGTTGGAGTGCTAGATTTTGTTTGGATCAACACGTTGGTATTGAGAATCGACGATTTGGAATTGATTCATCGTTAGCGTTCAGGCTTGATACATTTCAGCGAGTGAGCATATCAACAATGGTATGTAATGAACTGAGAAGGACCCAGACGACAGACAATGAATAGCCAGCTTTGCGCCTTGGTTGCTAATTCGCTGACAATGGAATACTAACACATTATATGAAGAGTTTCGCTACTACTCTATACAGAACTCTGTTTATGAGGAACAGCATTTTTGTGCTTTCCGTGTTCGCTAGTACTTTTGCTTTCCAAGGGTATGTTGATATTGAGTAGCTTCGATAAATCTAGCTGAGGTGAGACTCAGTTTGACCGTCAGCGTTGAACGAAATTAGCGCATCTCGTGGCGTTTTGTGAATTGTGCTTTGTTTTGGTTGATCGAGGAAAATCTACGCCTCGAGAGAAGTGACTCCAAGGTTGTTGAACGATGAAATACTAACATTAACATAGCTTCTTCAATGTCGCTGTCGACAAATACTGGGCCACCAGAAACAAGGGTGTATGTAAATGAGTCGTAACATATCCGAGATGATGTTCATGTTTGTTGCGATTGACTGATTTAGTGCAGCTTCGGGAGTGCAATCTGGAAAACTTGAGTCGCAAGTGCGGCACTGAATGCAACAATAACTAACATCCTTCAGAAACTCTGGGCTGATATCAAAGGCCAGATCATGGCCGGCGAAGGCGACGAAGACGAGGATGACGAGTAAGCGTACTCTCGACACATGAACAAAGAAATACAGGAGTGAATGGGCCTTAGATGAAACAAACGACACTAGAAACATTACGAGCGGAGATTGTTCGAATCGCAAGGTTTCAGATTGTCAATCAACGAGCATTCTCTTTAAGAGACGTCCGAGAAACTGCATTTTTCCATACATTGCATTCTTTATGTGTGTATCCACTATCAAATGATCAACAATTGAAATCGTTGGAACAAATCGAACTTGACGCATGTCAAAGAATGTATGAAACCAGCTTTCACTGAGCTACAAACTGCTAGCAACTGGTTAATCCTCACGGTAACTCCACCACTTTCATTGTCAATCTGTTGTAAGGAACAGGTTCAATCATCAAATTCTCAAGGGTCCCAACTCATAAACATCCTTGACCTTTGAGGACTATTTCGTAAACCGCCTTTCTACTGTCGACATACTCCACAGGTTTCAGTGCGAAGTGCTGGCAGAAACACAGTTTCTTGGCTTTCTACTCCTCGAGAGTCCTGTTACTCGAATTGATCATTAGCTTTCGGATCAGACCCATCTTCTTTTCCTATTTACAGAGAAAATGCCTTCTGAATTCCTAGCACTTGGATGCACACTCACCTACACACCACCGAAGGTTTCTTCAGCTTTCTACATCACATCCACAGCCGTATTCCGAGCCTTCTGTCATCACCTCAATGACACAACCAGCTCACGACAAAAAGAAAGCTGAATCAACCACAGAATCGTTGTTTTCTGTCTCCTACAAATCCACAAGTCTCCTCTTATCAATTGTCCCACCCTACGTCTCCTCCCGGTTCAACTTCCTACTTGTCGCTCAACAATGTTCGCGCACTCCCAATCGAACAATTATACTACACCCTTTAAACTTCAGATTCAGACAATACGACATCACCTCATTACCGTCAAACTCACAGGTTGTTCCGCCATGCAACCTTCATTCTCACCATCTTATCAACTCCTCATCTTCCCCGCCTCTTGAACTTCGGCTCTCCTCCCGCATGAGAAAACTAAGTTATCACCTTCATGCAGAGTGTGCAGCAAACCTGCATGCCAACGCCTTTTGCCCCAATCTGGTTGGCAACTCCGCCTTTATCGGGCGCCTCCATGTTTTATTTTCCAAACTGCGGGTCACTGATTGTCTCAAGAGAATGAATGACTGATGGCTGCTGGAATGCGTGGAGCCCAACTTGGATCACACGTTAGAGAGCACGGCAGCTGTGCTGTTATTAGAACTGGGAGGTTGTTGTGTGTTGGTGCTGGTAGAAGACACGACAGTTGGCCGTATAGAGGGCAAGTCTGAATGGTAAATGTGGATAAGGAGGCGTTGGTGTGCTGCTACTGTTTTGGGAGGAGATCACCACAGGCGATAAACAGATAAACAGGCGATAGACTAGAGGATAAAGGCGATAAGGCGGTTTCCTTTTTTATGATCTGATGCGTTGAGGGATCTGGAGAAGTTGCGAAGGCCTCTACTTTTGATCTCCTACAACAAGAAAACGACTAGATGATACTTTGAGTTCATCATAGATACTGCAAGTTAGAAAACATCTGTGAATGAAGAGAGATTGTTGATTTGCAGCTGGTGCTGACTCATCTGCCTGCTGATATTTTCCTGCTGATCTTTTGAGACGCAAACTTCAATGGCGGCGCAACACCACTGCGCGCGGTGGCGGGGGAATGAGAAAGTAGTTGACTTCATTGAACACATCAGCGGAACCTGTGTGTATGGAAGGCTCAGTGCCATTTCCTGGGTCACAGGCTATGTCTCTATGGCGTTCTGGCTGTGTGCCCAACTCCCGCAGATCATCACAAACTACCGCAATGGGTCTGTGGAGGGAGTCTCGCTGACTTTCCTTTTGATATGGTTTGCCGGTGATTTGACGAATTTCACAGGCTGCGTCCTCACTCACCAGCTGCCATTTCAAACCCTTCTTTCCCTATACTATCTCATTATTGACGCGATTCTGGCCTTTCAATTCGTCTACTACACAAGGAAGAATGAAAGGTTGAAGGCATTATACCCCAAAGGATACAGATATCATCCTCACCACACACACAGAAGTCACAGCAGACTGAGGCGGAATAATAGGCTGGAGCCCATCACATCCAATGGCTCTGCTGTCGGTGATCGAAATGATTACCTAAGCGATGACGATGCTGCCTTTATGGACACTCACCCGCCAGCGGAAATCCCTCCCGAGCATATCCAGAACCCTATTAGAATCCAAAGCGCATCGTTGCTAAAGCAATCCTCAAACTTCTTCTCCCTGGGCTCCTTGGTGTCGTCTTCATTTGTGGCAGGGTTCTCCAAAGCACATGCATATCCCATCCCACCTGCGGAGAGTACAGCAAACGACATGAGTCTGACCGTTTCTAGCATCACTGTTTCCTCGGCGGCAAATGATCTTGGAATTGTTATTGCGTGGACTTGCACGTGCTTGTATCTCTGCTCGCGCATCCCTCAACTATACAAGAACTACACTAGAAAATCCACCTCAGGCATGTCGATTCTGCTTTTCATGGCTGCACTCTTGGGCAACACATTCTACACAATCTCAATTCTCACATCACCGGCAGCCCGGGCACCTATGGGAGAGGGTACTGCATTTTTATTGAAGGAGCTGCCGTATCTCATGGGGAGTGCTGGAACGGTTTCTTTTGACATTTTGATGTTCATTCAATGGGTGACATACAGAAAACCGCGTCTCAGCAACTACAGGCCTGTTCCTTCGCATACACCGTTGTTTTCGGCACACTCACCGCGGCTGAGTATCGCGAGTGTGTCTCCACAGTCCATATCAGCTGCTGTTCCCATACCTCATACTCGTACTGTGAGGTCTCGGGACGGGATTGATGCTCTAGTTTCGGAGTTCACCCCGCTGTCCTCAGATCCGGTTGTCACTCTGTCTTCGATTGATGGAAAGCAAGGCAGTCCTTCCTATGGTGTCATTTACGATAAGAGCTAAATCTATTAGAGATTCACTAGAGTTAATAAAGGCCGGGGATATCTATCAAGGAGTGTAGTCATTGGACTATATACTTTCGATATACTGTATAGGGTTGACGGAAATCATATATGATGACTGTATCGAGTAAGTCGACACCTCTTGTGGTTCTACAGTCATATGGCATTCATATAGCCTCATACGGAATAACATTTCATGAAATACTCTCGTTGACTGATTTCCCTAATCCCGAAGCCGTCTTCTATGATACTCTATGGACTAAAACACAGGCCTTCCTATTCTACACTTATAACAATTGCCACAGCACCTCTTTATAGAGGATACACTCGGTTCGGTATTGTTTCAATCAGCCGAATCTGGTTGGGCTTCACTGAAATCCTGCCCCTTGCTGTCCGATGTCCTCGCCTCTCCAAGACCTTTTCGTCCTCCAAAATTCGTATACGCCTATCTGACAGCGACATTGAGTGATTATACTGGGTGAGAAGTCTCAAATAGGCTTCTCGGTAGATATCTTCCTTGCTCTCATCTTCAGTCGAGAATTGTGGAGATGAGATCAAGCGGACCGATGATTTGGCTGCCGGAGTACTTGGCACAGAGAGCTGAAAGTCCGAGTCATCTTCTCTGTCTAATGACTCAGCGCTTGCAATCTTCTCATAAAGTTCTGGGTATTCGTGCTGATAAGAAGGATCGAACTTCGCCTTCACCTTCTTCAGAGTATCTGCTCGTAGACTGGAAAGGGCAGATTCATCAATGAGCATCATAGACAACTCCAGGAGGAACTGATCGTTGGTTTTGCTTTTGGCAAGCAGCGTTTCCAGTTCGCTATTCCGCAGGTCTTTTTCAGACAAGCTGTTTTTGAGATCGGTACATTCTTCGCTTTTCTTCTCGCATTTGGCTTCGGCTGAACTCATTGCCGCCCTCAGCGCATCCAGCTCCAGAATGAGTTCTGATATTCTCTCTTCTTTCTCCTGTAGCTGTCTTTGATGCTCATCTTCTTTCTCCAGAAGTAGTCTTTTGTGTGCCTCTTCTTGTCTTTTATGCTCTTCTAACTGCCTCTTCTGTTCTTCTTCTTTACCTCTCAGAACTTCTGCCAGTGTTTTCCCATCTGGTTTCTCCAATGCATCCTCAGTTTGCAGTGGGGAGTTGGACGACGAGGAGTTGGACACCTCAGACTCGTCCGAGTAGAAAAGCAGCTTGTCACTGCAAAAACTGGACGCATCAGAATGATACGAATCAGTTTTCGGCATCTTCGGAGCCTCCAGTCTCTCCAGTTCATCCGCCTCACTCCCTGGGGGTCTGTAAGGCTCATACAGCTTATAACCGCTGGGCGCCCCATTATCCTGAGAAAGCTGAGAACTGCGCTGTACGGGCCTCATATAACTACTGCTGTGCGGTGGCGGGACATAACGCTGGCTGTAACCCTGCCCTGGAAACGCATGGTTATTGAGATGAGAGGGAACAAACGTGCGGTGTCCATGAAAGCTCTGAGGCGAGTTCTGATGTGAGTTGTGTTGGGGGCTTTGATGTAGGGAGTGACCGGAGCCGTTACTGTGCTGATATGGGAGATGCATTTGCTGTGAAGGGGGTGGAATCAACTCGGGATTCGACTGAACGTGCGGATGCTGGCCTTGATACCCAGGATGCTGCTGATAATGTGGCTTTGGAATGGCATGAACAGGAAGTGGTTTGGCGTGTAGCCTTTTCGTCGGAGCAATTGTATGTTCCAGCATTTCCATAGAGTAACTCAGAGAGTCTGATAATTGATGGGGCGCCAGGGGTTTGAGAGCAGACATTCTCCGATCACGAGAGTTGCGGAACGGCCTCGCAACTGAAGCAGGATTCGCCAGTCCAGTAGATGGCACTGAGCCGTGGACAGAGTTGTAGATTTGGTCCGTCATACTCATTGTTGTGGGATGATGTGATTGAGGGTTTTGAAGCTGGAAGCTGGGATGAATTTGTTGTATCAGTGAGTGTGCTACCCACTGAAGGTGGTGTTTGGTTAAGTGTTTGTTTATCAGCCAATAGTTCACTGAGCCGTGTTAAGAACGCCGAGGTCCCATATGCCGACGGCACGCCACTCAGACGAAATATTTCAGCAATAGCAGAACTCAAGTAAACAGTACAATCTTCAGAAACCGTAAGGATATCGGACTTCTTTAGGTAGCAACAAGTCTGAGGACGAAAACATGAGCCAGGATTTGCCGCTATTCCCACAATCAACTCCTCACTCAATTGCTGCTCTCGTTTTCTCAGTACCCTCGAACTGTTGTGATTTGTTCACAGCTCTTTGCCTGACTCTCAATATGTAAACAAAAGGGTATGATATCTGTATGCCGCCAACTCATCCCAACAATATAAAACCACACATATCTGACAGCAGAGCACAACGCCAAAAACCCTTCAAACACACCCTATTGTAACAAAATCCCGACTTTCCCTCAATGTCAAGTCCCGTTTCCCATCACTTCCGGACTTCCCCTCTCGTGAACGCGTCAAAGACTGTTTGTTCGTTGCCTCTCACCTGCCCATAGTTTAGATGTTTCTACCCAAAAGGGCAAAATCGAGGACTGAAATCCTTTAGGTTGTGGATGGCTGACGCGTGGAGGGGGGAGATGCAGAGATAAGTGCATGAGATATGCATGAGGTGTGCAGGAAGGCGCAGGGAGGCAATTTGAATGAGATTGACGAATAAGTGGGAGAAAGAAGAGGGGCTAAAAATAAGGGGCCAGTCAGCTCACAGACTAATAGAGGAAAAGAGATGCATATTGTGTGGTAGCACTCTTGGTACTAATATCACTATATGTTGTAGCCGAAACTGTATGTTCTTTCCTCCAAGTCATATACCTCCAAGTCATATTGGAGGCTGCCGATGCATTCATCGGCTGGACGCGGGGCCGAGGAAAAAAAAGTCCATTTACGGCATAAAACTGCCTATTAGGGATTTACATGACAGCAGGAGATTGCTATTATGGAGCCTAAACAATAACTTTTTTCAGTCCCGAGCAGGCAACTCAAGCCTTCAAAGACCGAAGCGACATCTAGCGAAGAGCTCTTTCATACCAAGTCACCTGTTTTGATGTGAGGACATAGAATCGAATCGATCAAGTTGGCTCGATGGTGGACTTTTAGTGAAACGGCTATTTTAGTATCAAACTGGAAAAGATGTCGAAACGTGCATCAAGACTTTGGGGAAACAAAGGGCGTCGTGTCGATATTGATGTCTCGAAAAGTAAAGAGTGCTCCCAACTATCTGTTGGACTGACTGATAGGCTGAGGGAGAGTAGTCTTGTTCTAAACTTTGCTCCCTGCAGTAGAGGACCAGACTTTTGTAGCGCCAAAAGTAGATTGCATCTCTTCTCAAGAAAAGCTGAGAAGAGTTCAAGGGACTGAGAAGAGTTCAAGGGAACATACGGATAATGTTGCATGATGTACAGATTTTGTAGTCCGGATCGTGAACGGCTAGAGATTTCGTTATTAATCATGCAGGATAAATTGATATACGATAGTGTATAGTGTAGGATCAGTTCAACTGAAAGAAGGGAGTTCAGAGTCTAGAAGTTTGAGTCAGCAGAAACAAAACCGAGGAGATTTACAGGGAAAAGGGAAAAAGAAGGGGACGGATGACTAACGGGTATCACACAAAACTTGGCATCAGAAAGGGAGAACTCAATAGATCAATCTCAGCTGCTCTTTCCAAATTTGAACAGGTTGTAGAAAGCATTGGTCTCTCTCAAGTCATAATCAGACTTGACATCAGAGCCACTGCTGAGACCCCGTTCTTCGTCTTTGACTTCTTCGACATCAAACTCATTGACATGCGAGTCGACAAACGTCTTGAAGTAATCCTCGTCATCGACTTCGCCAATACCAGGTGGAGGGAAGAAGTGGTTGACCACCAGGTGGACAAGGAAACTGATAGGATAGCCAATGATGAAAGAGATCCAAAACATTTTAATAGCAGCTTCAGGGACGTTGTCCACCATCGCTGGGTTCACACTGGCAAAACCAATGATTCCAGGCACGAAACCGCAGATCCAAGAAACATATCCTCTCCAGTTGATACCCTTCCAGAACCAGTAGATGGAAGACTTGTTGCCAATGTAGAGATCAGTCAGCTTCAGCTTTCTCTTTCTAACAAAGTAATAGTCTGCAGTGAAGAGCCCAATCATCGGACCAAGGAAACAACCATAGGAACCCAGCACGTTCACGAAAACGGTGGCGTTCGCAAGAATCTGCCACGGCTGAATGATAATGGAAATTATCATAATGATGTAGGCTCCTCTGCGGATGTTGATGTACTTGGGCCAGATACCAGCAAAGTCCATACCACCACTGATGGCGTTATCAATGGTGTTGAGACCCAGAGTCGAAATAAAGAACCCGAAAGAGATGAAGAAAGCAGCACATCTTGATCTTGGAGTGTAGCTCGACTGCAGAATCTGCAATGCAATATCAGGAGGATTCCACAGATTCAGCTGTCCCACGTCACCATACATAGACGCGGCAGCAGAAGTACCCAAAACACCAAACAAGGGGACAACAGTACCCAGAACCAAAATAGAGAAAGCCTGACCCTTAATCTGCTGTCCGGGGGTCTGCACAAAACGGGTAAAGTCAGGCTGGTTTGCCAACCCGACAGCAAAATTGTTGATGATGATATTGATGCCGTGCATCCAGGCCATACCCAAATCAGCACCTGCAGGGATAGTGGACTTGGCATGCAGCAGCTCACCAGCTCCATGGGCAGCAACCATCAGACCAATAGATGTGCCGAAAACAGTCAAGCCAGCAACCGCAGAAACAATCTTGAAAGGATGCTTGAGCTTCTCAGGGGGGATGTACAGGAAGGGGATAGACAGCACATGGTAGATAATAAATCCCACAAACTGTTTCAGCGTCATGGGCAGAGATTCGGGGAAAGTGTTGTGGAGATTGTTGTAACCGTGCGACATGGCACTCAGCATGACAGATATACACTGTCCGCCAGTGTAGGACTGCACGGCATACCACACAATACACAGCACAATCCTCTGGACCAGAGCAAGATAGGAGCCATACATGCCAAAGGCAAATCTGCTGTAGATCGTGTATCCCACATGCCACACACCACCACACCATCCATGCGATAGGGCAATAAGGAAAATGAGAATCTTAGCCAGAATGACAATAACCATAGCCATCCACACATTCAAGCCCAGCGCAAGCAGCGAGGCACAGCCCTGCCACGTGGAAATAGAGAACCCGATCACAGCCCAGAACCCAACGAAATCCCAGTCCGTCCATGTTCTTCTTGATGGCGGCATAGGCACCAAATCACGGTTGATCCACTGGTCGGGCTCTTCGCCCTCGGCATGAGGCACAATGAGCGCCTTGCGGAACTTTTGGAGCGCTCCTTTCCCCATTTCTTCAGTTAGGATGCGTAAGATGCCACAGAAGAGACACTATAGGCAAAGCAGCCTTTCAGACTTGTGCCTAGGATTATGTCCTTTGCAACTTCCCTCACAGAGAAACTTAGCAACAAAGGTTGCTTCAGGAGGTTGCCAAAGGGAAGTAGTAGTAGTGACCCTTCTTCAACTATAATGCCTTCTGCGTCTTTCTTTACTTCAATCCTCAAATGAGTCAAAGAACAAGCGGCCGAGATGTATTGACTTATATAAATATTTATTCATCTGGTAGAAAGCAAATCTGAAATGATGCATAAACGAGAAAACCTCCAAATAGCCTTCGGTGGCTCTGATACGCCATCGATTCCATAATTTCTGCGTTCTCCTCCTCAGCGGCATCCAAAAAATTTGTTTAGTGTGAGCTAATCCCGATTAGTTCATGTTTGGGGTGACTAAAGACGCTAATGCAAACGTTAAAAAAGGAAAGTTCGGAGACTATAGCTGATACTACAATGCATTGCGGAAAGGATGCAAATGAATGGGGTGTGGCGAAGATGGGAATGAGGGTGATATTTGTGATATTTGATCAATGCTGGGTGTTTTTAGTCTCTTCATCACTTGCCAAGACGAGCTTATCTAGTGAAGGTTTGGCGTTCAGCAGACAGATTCTCAAAGGGGATATCATGATTTTCAACGCTAACGCGCTCCGGCCGTATCAAGGAGGCTGATAGTGCAACGGGTGAAGGGAGAGAGGCGCACAAAGGAGGCGAATGCCGGTAGAAATAAATGTTTGACAAGGCACCAATATTGAGCAGAAACTGGTGTTTTTTCTGCATTCACGTTACGTTGAGTACTGTTGATTAAGCATTTTCATTTCTTCGGAGGCAGTTAACGAACTTGATGACTGGTGAGTGCTTCAAAGCATCTCTATCGAGTGCTTCAAGCAGAGCAAGGTTTGAGTTAAAGTTAGGGAGCTGTACATTGTTAGTGAATGGGGCACACTAAATGATGGAAGTTATTACCAGAAGGGTCTGTTGGCGATGCCGTTGACCACTAAGCGTATTTAATCCGCTTAAGGCTGTCGGGATTTGTTGTGTTGAGTTTCTTGGGATATATGCTGACTCAATATGCAATTATGAATAGTTTTTGAAGAATGATAGGGAGAATAGACCACAGTCAATCGACAGTAGGAATAGAGGTTCGAAAAGCTCTTTTGGCCCTGAATCTGTCCAATTTCTGGCAAACTGTAAGCCAGCCGTGCCTGAACCTTGTCGGCTTTAGCCTAACGCCGACCGGAGATGGTAACTACGACATCTGGAGTGCATTGTTTTCACATAACAAATATAGGATTTAGATGTGGAGCTATTTTGTTTAAAAAGGAAGCCGTTGCGCCCCGAAAAGTGGATATTGCGAAATGTCACACTTTCTGACGAAACCCCAGGTTTTGGGCGGTGTTTTCACCCCTTACAAAACTGGCTGAGAATCGTGTATATCATGAAAAGCAAATGCGGATTTAATTCTTCGTGAAGTCCGAGTTGCTGAGATGTTCGGATTTAATTAAAGCCGATTTCAAAAGACATCAGCAGGTTTTACAGCCAATAACGCCGGTGTCTATCTTGCTGGCATCGGTTTTGTTTGCATCCGGTCCGCATGCCAAATGCAGCGGGAGCCGTGTTTTGTTCTGCGAAGAGCGAGACTATTGGCGGCAATACTGTCTCTCAGTTTGGTTTTCAACGAATGAGATCCATTCGTGATGAGATACAATATAATCACGGAGCCATTTATATCCGCAGCAACTAATCGTTTGTTAGTCCTCGGTAAACCGTGAAGCTTTTGTTCATGCGGGTCTGCCTTACTTTGAGCCAAGGGAACCACATTAGTTGACTCATCAGGTTTGGTGATGATGTCCACGTAGTTTGTTGCAATGGTTGACTCTGAACCTCTGATCAACTTCTGAATGATTTTTGACCCGTACAGATCAGTACTGTATTTGACCGGCAATGAGAAAATATGATTGATGCAGTTTTGTCTTTCGCTGCTGTTTTCTGAGAGCAACGTCTGAACAACCCAATTACCCCATTTGGAGCAGATGAGTCGGGGTAAACATTTCATCAGCTCAGCGATGCACTCAGCCTTCATTGTATGAGTGCAGTGTTCAACGACTGTTTGAACCACTAGACTACCGAACTCCTGCAGGGCAATATGAACCCACTTTCCTTTCAAAGAGCTTCGCACTGTATCAAGAGCTTTGATGAGTACTTTATTTGAGTCATTTTGCACTGGCTTAGCAGCTGAGACTCCTCTGGGTGAAGCGGAATCGAGTATTCTTTGAATAACATGACATGAATATCTGTTTAGGATTGCGGCAAGGGTATCTGTGCTGAGCTCCCGGAGAATCAACGCTTTGTCATCAATAGAAGCGTAACCGAGATACTTCAACACAACATGGCAAGCAAACTCATTCTGAGACAAGTGAATGACTTTTCCAACGATATGCTGGCTAAATATCTCCCGCCGCTGCGACGCTGTGCCATGCTCTAAGCAGCTCTGCACAAGAAAGTTGCCAAATCTGCTTTGCATCAGTAGCCCGCACTTTGGTATTATTTGATTGACAGTTGTGACCCTTTCGGGACCATCACACTCTTTCAGTTTTTGCTGTAAGACGACTGAGCCATGTTGGTCATTTTGCGACAGAATCCCCTCTATAAGCAAGTCTATATCTTGCGGAAGCGCCTCAGCTTGATGCAGCTCTATAGGTCGCTCTCTTCCTTTCCAATATCTTCCTTTGCCCCGACCGCTTGAAGACGGCTTTCGAGACAAGCTGAACGATCGTTGGACGGGATGTGCGGGGGGTATGAAATGTCCACTACTGAACGACCTGTTCAAACCGATTGGGTATTGTTCCTGATTGTAGACATCGCGAGGGGTTGGTCTGATATTGTCTCTCCCAGTCCAGTCATAATAACCCGGAGCTATTGGTAATTTGTACTGCTCCCTGTTTGAAGAGGGGAACAAGTACTGCTCCGGTTCCTGAGGAAGACTGTATGTCGGCTTGTACAACGACTGATTGCGGGGTATTGCAACTCCAGGAAGTATATGATAGTGGGGATTTTGGTAGCTCCCCTTCTGATCTGGCAATCGGTGCTCGGTATAGCTTTCTGGACCCCGTTGTTCGGCAAAGGGAGAGAAGTATGGATCTTCTGGTAGGGAAAACATCCCCGGTGGGTTCCCATTCCCTCTCAAGCTTGCAGATCTCATCACTAGGCCTTCTCTCTCTTTATTGAAATTGCCTCCATTGTACCTCCGCCTCAAAGGGTACATTCGAGGCGACGGTGAATCAAATGCGTATTCCATCGCTTTGAACGTTCAGGGCAAGAGTTTCCTGGTGCGCGTTTTATTCCGCTTCTAAATGCCGCACCCCCTTTTATCGGATGCACCCTCTATGGACAGAATTTCAGACTATGTGCGACTCTGTACAAAGTGCCAATCAATGGTAGTTCAGCCCTACTTTCAGGAGGTTGCAACGAGTGTGAGCTTGAAAACGGGATTTTTCTGAAGTGGGACCAATAAGCAGGAAAATTGAAACCTTTCACTATTCAGCTTCAGCTTACGAGGCAGTGATTGTTGCAATGCTTGTCGCTGATGGGACAATTGATGAAAAAGGAATGTGTGAAACATAAGGTGATTGATATATCATCAGCGTATCTGATCTTTAGACACCTGTTGTTTTGCTGTTATTGCTGTCACAGAAGCATTAAGCAACCGTCCTGACTCAAAAGCCGGATTTGAGTTTGAGCCCCGGGGAGTAAGGTTTATGCAATACAGATGGGGAGTGCATATCGGCTAGAAACCTAAATACCAACCTTAATGAGGTGAACAGGACCGAAGCAATCAAAGTGCTTAATGAGATGAGCAAACATTTATCAAGTTTGGAGGTGATGTTGATATTGGGAGCAGATGATGGAATGGGGTGGGCAGTCTTATCTCTCTTTTGGCGAAAAGAAGCTTGATTTGTGGTGGTGCCAAGGGGCTGTAGCTTTTGGACTGTTGTGCTCCTACAACCCGATGATTGAAACTCCATACTACGATAGGGGAACATCTAAATATCAGTTAATAATTCATTACCAGGCGCTGGCCTGACGATAGAGAAGCCCCATCATGTATATTGCTGCCGCTCGCTCCTCAAGACAAATCGTTCTCAATGTAACACTTGACTGCCTTGTTCTTGGCTGCTTCACTGAATACGTGGTATGCGTTCTCAAAATCACTCATCTTAAAGGAATGAGTGACGAGCTTTTCAGCGTCAATTGTCTTGTCCGCCACCTGTTTCAGAAGATCCTTTGTCGAGTAGGCCGAAACCAAGCCAGTGGTGATGCCAATGTTCTTGATCCACAGTTCCTCCAAATGGAGATCCACCTTTGTTCCGTGCACACCAACATTAGCCAGTCTTCCACCAGGAGCAAGAACCTTCTGGCAGGACTCAAACGAGCCTGGGACACCGACACACTCTATGGCCACATCCACACCAGGCTCCTTTTCAGGGTTCACCTGTTTGGAGATCTCGATAACAGCCTCGACAGGGTCCACCTTGTCGGCATTAACAATGTCGGTGGCTCCAAACTTCAAAGCAGCCTCCAGTCTGGACTGGTCTCTGTCGACCATAATAATCTTGGCCGGTTTGTATTTCTGAGCGGTCAGAAGACAGGAAATGCCAATAGGCCCACATCCGACGATGGCAACCACATCGCCTTCCTCGATCTTGGCAGGAATAACTCCAATCTCGTAACCAGTGGGCAGAATGTCAGACAGCATCAAAAGCGCCTTCTCAGACACATTTGCGGGGGCGTTGATCAAAGACTGGTCGGCGTGAGGGATTCTCACATACTCGGCCTGCGTACCGTCAATCTTGTGGCCGAGAATCCATCCTCCGTCCTTGCAGTGGGACTGCAGCGATTTGGCACAGTAATAGCAGGAACCACAAGAGGTCACACAAGAGATAATCACCTTTTCGCCGACTTTGAAGTTCTTGACAGAAGGGCCAATTTCATGGACATAACCGACACCCTCGTGACCCAAGACAGTCCCGGGTTTGCAAGCAGGGACATCGCCCTTAGATATATGCAGATCCGTCCCGCAGATGGTGGTGGAAGCCAGCTTAACAATAGCGTCCGTGGGCTTTATAATCTTGGGAATTGGCACTGACTTCAGGCTCCTGATGCCAGGTCCTCCATACACAATGGCTTTCATCATTTTGCTTAGAGTGCTGCTTGATAGGACGTCAATTGAGAACACTGGTCTGGACACACAACAGCTGGAGATGGTACATATTGTATGCAGCCTCTACTGTTACATTATTTCCTCCCGCAGGCGGGATTACAACTAGTGTCCTATTGTCTGCATGAAGGGGACCGCAATTATATATGAGGCGAGCGTCGCCGATATAGGGCGATATATCGCGCCTGACGGCAGTGAGAGCTAGGGGGATACAAGGAGCGGCATTTACAGTTAGTTTTATGCTCAGGGAATTATCATCCGATTCCGTACAGGCATGGGGTAGGCAGCATCTATGGGCGAAACTATGAGGTTCCAAGACACCATGCAATTACAGTCTGACACAACGTTTAGTGAGGATATAATGACGAGAGGTTGGTGTGTTTGGAGGTTTTTTTTATATGGGAACAAAGCAGCTCACTGAAGCTCTGTTATATTTGAATATCTCAAGTCTCCCAGAGCTCCTGTCTGGAGATCATTAGAATTCAGTTCGCTGGAACCCCTCAGCCGGAATAGGCCAAAGTTCCATGCACGATTGGAGTGAGGGCCTAACCCAATTGTGTGCCTGAGTTGGATTCAATAAATTCAATATATGCCTCACAGAGCAGTTTTTGAGCTGGCTGATAAGTCTCCAATCAGCCCACAATGTAGACGCCACACAATCAAATTGTCGGCCCAGCAATGCTAGATACTTAGCTTGCTCATCAACGAAAATTGGGCAAGCTGATGACCCATTCAAGCCAGCCAAATGAGGCCTCAATCTTCGCTCAATCCCCAATCCTCTAAGCTTCTGCAGGCTTCTGCAGTCACACTAAATAAAGTTTGAAAGCCCACACACTGCGAATCATCTTCAGTTCGTAAACGGCGGTCGGCTCCAACTAGCGCCAACCTTAATTTCAGGGTGCAGATAATCAGCTCAGAGTTTCACCTCCAGCAATCCAAATGAACATTGCAAGTATGTCGCTCTCTGAAAAGCAATCTTTTTGATTAGAGCTATCTATCGAATCTGGAGATATTCCTATGAATGCTGATTGCGCCTGTGATTGTCTGTCTCTTGAGAGTCATTTTCTGCAGTTGCTGGCACAGCATGGTGGTGACTCTCTGTCAAAACATATATTCTATATGGAGAATAGAATAGAATGGTTGGAATGTGTGGAGCAGATCAAATATTGAGCAATCCTATGATGTAGGGTACAAAATGTAGGGTTGCTCGGAGAAGCCCAATTGGTGATAGAGTAATGTGTTTTATGTAATGAAATTGACATACTATTGTATGTTGTGGCAGCAGCATTCGAACCCTTCTTGGCACGCTAAGAAGAAAAGTGTAGATGTGTTCTAGGGTGATCTTTGCCGAAGCAGTCAGCATAACAGGAGGGATGTCTTCTCCTTCTAACTGTTTGAGTCTTTCAAAGGAGTTTCTGAATAGGGACTGGAATATATCTCGGCAAAGGCGCAGTTGACAAATTTTGTTTAACTTTGAAACAATAGAAGTCATTGCATGGCAATACTTTGGATCGAAGCTGCAGGATCCGTTCTGCAAATCGCTGGAGGCTTTCATAATATGTCAAATAATACGAGGACCACCTTGTGACGGCGGGCAATGGAAACAAATAGATACGAGCTTCCAGAGGATGAAGCCACCAAACAACAACGAGTGTTCCTAATGAGATGAGACTATACCGAAGAGAAAGGTAAACTGAATTGATAGATTCGAGATAATAATCAAACGACATTCGAACCACTGATTTTGATGTAAGTATGCTACATGGAGGGCCGACTCTGATCTGTCGAAACCAAAGGACAGTCTATTGTCTATGGACAAGCAGTCTAGATTAATATATACAAAGCATACACTGGGGCCTTCACCACTGCAATTATTTAGACAGCACCTTGTCAAAGGCAGGAATCAGAGTCTGGGCCAGAGCAAAAGAGAACACCAACTTGGGTCCAGTTGTGAGCAGCTTAGGAGTAAGACCCTTGAAGAAAGAGGTAAAACCCTCGTTTCTCACCATGTTCTTGAGAATGGTGAAACCCGATTCGGGGTTCTCGAAGTTGCGGTTCTGAATTCTGGTCTTGATGACGTCCAAAGGAGCAGAGACAATGAGAGAGGCAGAGGCACCGCAGATAGACGCCACGAAGTTCTGGCCCCAAGTAGCAGAAGAGTAGTCAGGCAGCTTGAACAAGTATTCCTTAGCAAACGCACTGCCACCAAACAAAGCAAAAGAGCCAGGAGCGTTTCTGGCAGCAGTCCAGCCCCACCCTCTGTAGAGACCGAGACCCTCGTCAGCGAGAATCTTGACGAACCCTCTGCCCTTGAAAGCCTCGGGATTAGTCTGACGCTTGATTTTCAGAACGTCAAGGGGCAGCAGGATAATCTCGCCAATGCCAATCAGAGAACCAGCAGTGGCATTCATCAGAGCCTTGCCGGTCTTCTTGCCAAATGCGTCATCAAAAGAGCTGCCAAAGTTCTTTGTCAAAAACTCGTTGGCAAACGGCTGGCCACCATACTTGTAGACTCTCTGGAGAATTTTGTAGCAAGCAGCATAACCCAGACCAGGGAAAAGAGTCAAAAGACGAGATCCCAGAGGTTGGGAGGCCGCATCTCGGAAGATCACTTTGTTGAACTCAGACACACTCGTGACCTTCGTGTGGTTACTCATAAGCCGCTTGGAGATGGTGTCCACAGGATGGAACACACCAATCTCACAAATGCCCGCCGTAGCAGAACCCAGCACCCGGGCAATACCAGACTGCTTTTTGTCTTGCGTAGTAGGAGGAGACATTCTTAGTGGTTGATACCTGGTTCTTTCTCTGGCAGTCTTGCAGATTCACACCACAGAGAGCTTTAACGATGGCTCTTATGCTGTACTTCTCATTGTCGCCGTTTCAGCCTCGGCTGCTGCTTTCTGCATCCCCACGATTTTTCCTTTTCATTTGACTGCAATTTTCACTTCTCTCCAGAGTGAGTCAGTACGGGCAGCAGGCAGACAGCCAAAACCATCACGTGATACACAAATTGGGCAGATCAAAACACGTGACTTTATGATTCTTGAAGTGAGACGTAATGTCGTATGTGTTACCCGGAAAGGAAGCGGACAACGGCGACAGAACCAAACGGCCAAACAGGCAAACGACCAGCTCTACTCACCCGTTTACTGACTCCTTTGCTAGTTGGAGATGTCTGTTTTCCTGATGGACATTGTTATGGCAGTGAGTTGCAGGGGTATTTGCAGGAAGTAATTTGGCGTCAATAACCTCGCCTCATTGGTCAAACTGTAACTGTCGAGGCACTGGACGAGTTGAGACTTGTTTTTGGATGAAGTAGTCGAGTAAAAAGTTGCAGGTGTGTGGCAGTGACTGGAGGAATGAAAAGGAGCTGAGATTGCATTGTGTTACACCAATCAATCTATCGGGGAAAGTGGACTTTTCTGTCGACAGAATCGATAAAAACCAGGTAAGGGGCTTTTGATTATCATTCGAACGGCGGAGCGGCTGCATTGGACACTGCAGAAACGTAACTGCTTGTGTGGTGGTACTGGCAATCTGCTTGTTATCTGATAATCTCAATCTAGTGGTTGATATACCGCTGGTTTTGGTTTATCTTCTGATACTGAGCTGGCCATACTTCAGTCATGGACGAGGAGCTGGAGGCTTTCAAGGAGGACTTTGCCGCCTCTCTGCAGGAGTTGACGTTCAACTCCAAGCCCATAATTGATAATTTGACTTTGATTGCCAAAGAGAACCCGGAATATGCTGAGGCGATTAGTAAATTAATAGAAGACCGGATACGGTCGTGTCTGCCCGAATATAAACTCTTTGCCATGTATCTTCTTGATTCATTCTGCAAAGGGATTGGCGAGCCCTACACAACACTTCTGGGGCGGAACCTATATAAACTGTTCACTGATGTTTATTTAGTTGTAAGTGAGCCTGTAAGAAAGAAATTGTATCAATTGTTTCAGACTTGGAAGGTTCCTACAGCATCGGGGCAGCTTATGTTCCCCGCAGATCAGATGAAGGAGATATCAAATTTCTTGATCAAAGCACGAACGGCACAACTGCAGACTGAAAATCAGCCCTCAAAGAGCCCCGGAATGGTTAACGGGGCTGGCGCAAACTATGGAAATAAAAACCAGCAACAATCACGCTTCAACGCCTATACAGGTTTCTCTAATGGTGGCTCGCAACCTCAACCAAAGCATGCTTCTGCTAAACCTCAGGTGACAATGGAATCTCTGCTGCTGGCTATGGACACTCTTGAAAGTCTGTACAATCACAGAATGAAGCTCGACACGCTCGACACTAGCATAGGAAACAAGCTGTCTACTCTGCAAGGTCTCAGGTCTATGATCCTCTCTACGAAGCTTGCTCCCCAGCACATGAACATTGTCAATGACCAGCTGGTGGATCTAACCAAGAAGGAGATTGCTGCATTCCAGGAGTTCCAGAAACGTCAAAGCACCCAGTACAGCCAAGAGTTGTCGACAGGGCAGCAGATACAGCTGGAGTATCAGCAGCAGATGCTCCAATCGCTACTGCCCCAACAGGGTGTATTCAATAATATCATGGCAGCCAGCCAAGCTTCGGGGGCTTCTATCTTTCCTCCTCCGAATGCAGTCCCGGCTCCAAACAATGTCTACGCTAATGCTGCTCCAATGCCTGCCCCTTCAGGCATACCGAGCATACCTAATCTGAGCTCTATTCTGAGTATGGCTCAGCGGGGAAATACCGGAGCCAATGCAAATACGGCGCCCAATACAGGGGCCTATCCGCTGTATTCACAGCCTCAGCAACCCATACAACCTGCGGCTCAGGCCCCGGAGGGTGGAAATACACAGCCAGCAAGTACAAACCTGTCGTCGCTGCTATCCTCTCTGTCCTCCGCTGGTCTGATTTCAGCTGCAGGAAAGACAACTTCCTCTGATGGTATGGGCACAACAGCGGTGGCAACAAAGCCAAATCCACTGCTTAAGAAGGCCAGAGAGTATCTGGATATCACGGAAACGGAAAATCCCACACAATCAGAGGCAACTCTGTTAGAGGCCTTTGTGAATCTGAAACTGTCAAGCGACCTGTTGCGAAACCCACCGGCGGTGGAATTCCATAAGCTTCTGTATGACGAGTTCCCTTCCAAATGCTCCACCTGTGGTAAGCGGTTTCATACCAATACCGAGGTCAGTCGGCTTAACAAGACGCACCATCTGGACTGGCATTTCCGCGTGAACAAACGGTTCCGAGAGCTGCAAGACGGTTCCCGGGTAAGTGGCGTTTTGGGACGTCATCGGAATTGGTATCTGGATGAGGAGAAGTGGATAGCCTTCAGAGACTGGGAAGTGCTGGGAGTTGTCAGCGAGGAGCAGAATAGTGGGGAAGTGGAAGCTGGTGAGAAGCGGGATGCCAAACAGTTGGATCAGGAAGAGTTGGCCGAAATGAAAGTGGTTGTGCCTGAAGACGCCGACAGCACTGTTGTGACGTGTGGGATATGCAAGGATAAAATCCACAGTGTGTATGACGTTGAGGTGAAGGACTGGGTGTGGAAGAATGCAGTGAAGGTAGGCGGGAAAATCTACCATGCCACCTGTCACTATCAAAAGGAAACATCACAAGAGGCAATCAAAAGACGAAAAGTCAATAGTTAAAAAGGACGGCAGAGATTCAGTGTCTGTATTTATACATTTAAATGAGATGAGAATTCTGTTGATGATTTGAGGAATTCAGGTAGGAGATATCAGTCAGGCAGGGAACTCCAGCATGTCTGGGTTACTACTACTACAATACATTTGGTCATCACTATAATAATTTGGTCATTTCCATACAGATGACACCTGTACAAGATAATTTGGTCTCAAACATAAGACTGGTAACTGTTTGGACCATTCCCAGTATCATATTCCATGTCAATCCTATCACAGTACACTAATCCAGGAAGCAATCGTATCTCGATATATTCAGGTCATTACACATATGCGGGGAGACTGCCACGTTGATGGCTGGTAATGTGGCCAGTCCCCGATCTCTACAAGCGCTTCCTCTCGGTTACTCCTAACGGAGAAAATGCAGGAGCTTTACTGACCAAGACACTTCAGAATAGAAGCCCAGACCTGTTTCGGGTCCTGGGAAGCATCCACACCAGCCCAAATGCCCTTCTTCTGGTAGTACTCCACAACAGGGGCAGTCTGCTTGTGGTAAGTGACAAGTCTCTTCTTCAGAGCCTCGGCATTATCGTCAGATCTCTGCACCAAAGGCTCTCCCGTAATGTCGTCCTTCATAGGCTCCTTGGGAGGGTTGAACAACTTGTGGTAGGATCTGCCAGAAGCAGGATGAACCAGTCTGCCGGTAATACGGGCCACCAAAAGCTCGTCGTCGATCTTCAACTCAACAGCTTTCTGCAATGGCTTCTTCTTCTCCTCCAGCATAGAGTCAAGCTTCTCAGCCTGGGGGATCGTCCGAGGGAACCCATCAAGAATAAACCCATTGGCACACTCCTTGTTGTTGGTAAGCTCGTTGTCGATCATGCCAATCATAATCTCGTCAGAAACAAGTCCGCCCTGGTCCATGATCTTCTTGGCCTCAATGCCCAAAGGAGTCTGGGCAGCAACCTGCGATCGCAACATATCACCTGTAGCCAAATGGCAGGCACAGAATTTCTCCTTCAGCTTGGGGGCCTGGGTGCCCTTGCCGGCGCCAGGGGGCCCGATCAGCACCATGCGGATCGATTTGGGCACTTCCACCGGAGCAAAGCCAAACTTCTCTTCCAGAGCCTGGATTCTCTCGTTGAGAGAGGCGGCCAGAGCCTTGAGTTCCTGCAGTTCTTTGGTCATTGTGTTTCCTGCTTGCTGAGACGTGATGGGCATTCAATTCACAGTTGGTATATCAGACAATTGTGGTGAATCTTAGCATATTATTCCTACCGCCTTATTCTGTTTGTGGGGTCGTTCATATAAAGAAGGAAAACGGCCAGCAGAAGAAGCACAACAGTGAAACTTTCACATTTTCCACCTCCCAACACAACGGGCGAATTAGAGTTCGGCAGAACGGGAGAAACTGGGGATGGAAAACGGCTCCTCGTGTCCGGGGGATGAGAGGGAGGATGGGGATGGAGAGGGAAATAGACGAAAATACACGGAAACAAAGGAAAATAGAGATGGAAAATCGCATTGTAGGATTGTATGAAGTATGTAGGTTATCCGGGGAATTCAGGGGGTTCAGGCGGGGCTGGAGGGGGCTTGGATTAGTTTGATTTGACCGATAGGTAAAGTGGCTGCGATCTGGAAGCTGTACAGGTAGGACGGAAATAATGGATCTGGTGCCTGGGAAGTTCGCCTACAGCACCGCTCCTCAGCAGCTGATCAATCAACTCGGCTCATCAATTCCTTGTAGTGTATCCCATCTCAATGTTGATCCGAGAGCTCTTCCCTTCCGCCTTTTGTCCGTGGGCCGTCCGGTGTGAGGGGTGTTTCTCGGGACAAACCGGGTGCTGCTGTGTGGGGCCCGAGAATGTCATGTGACTGATGGATATCGGAAACGATGGTCGGGGCTTGGACCACCGGGAAGGCGACGCGTGGCCAATGCGGCTCGACACACGGCTGCAGATTGTGCATGTCAGTGCGTCCAGGGTGCAGGGGCAAAGTTAGGTGATGTGCCAATTATAGTAAACTAGCATCTTGTCGAAAGGTGTGTTCTGAGTGAATTGATGTGAAATGTGAATTTCATTATTGTTCTCGGAGTCACATTGTGTTGATGGCTGCTTGGTTATGGATATCAAATCGAAAAGCATTCCGAAACTCGCGAAAAGTCCCTGCATACTCTTCTTCACTTGGCCGTTTCGGGACAGACGAAGCAGAGGTAGATCCACATATTAGTTTACATCATCCCCATTTCATCATCACTCATCAACCAAGGATGAAAACAGCTCGAGCGTCAAAGTGCGAGTTACGCCTTGTCCGTGCTATTTTCTACGGGAGCAGACTCGAAAAGGTGTAGAGAACTATTTTGTGGTTTCATTTTCGTCGGACTGGTCTGCCATTGCTTCTTGTTCTGCGTAACTTGAGCAACAGAAACC
>JAKTWI010000231.1:0-62012 GCA_030561065.1 Sporopachydermia cereana | reverse complement strand
CGTTAGCATAGCTAGGTCAATACAAGGTATGTTTACGGTGCTTCCTGATAACATAAACAGCTTCTAGGTACAATCTACATGCATGGTCCTGTAAGGCGGACAGCCTAGCGTCCGATCCCTTACAATGCTGAAATTTTCCGATGTAGTGTAACGGCTAGCACGGTCCGCTTTCACCGGGCAAATCGGGGTTCGACTCCCCGCATCGGAGCTTTTTTTATTTTGATAGTCTTTGATATTATATTTTTTTAGACGTGATAACGAAGAGAAATTTTGATGACTGAAGAAACAAATGAAGAAAGAATCAGAGAGAGCGTTTTTATTGAATTGAAAGGCAGAAGAGACACTCCCTCAGTAAGCCGTTCTCTGACCTCACCCCCACACAAATATGAGCGCCCTGCTGGATATATGCCGATATGACAAGAGAAATTTCAACTCCGAGAGAGCCAGTCGGCTGAGGACCGTTCTAAAAGAAGGAGAATCTCCAACTGTGACGGTAGAAGACGTGCAGAATGAGGAAGTGGACGGATACGACGGCACAACTGGGCTGCATCTCCTAATGGAGACCTTCCCCAGCGGGGGCCAAGCAACGCGGGAAGATATCGAAACAGCACTGCAGCTGATGGATATTCTGTTTGAATGGGGGGCCGGCTGGGCTCTACTAGATAAGAATCAGGAAACGCCAGGATGCATATGTAAACGGCGGGGGTTGCCGGAGGAGCTGTATGAGAGATTTGTGGCTGCCGGTACCCGTGCCGAGCTGCTGCTGCGGAAAGTGGTTGATAATGCTGAGATTGAGATTCTGGAAGAGGGCGAAATACCGGAGGGTCTTGATGGCGAAGGGGAAGACATTCCCCAACTGGTAGAGGAGAGTGAGGAAGGAAGGGATGGAGAGGATATTGGGTTTGAAGGTATGACGGAAGAGAGTAAGGAGGGTCCTAGGGAATCAAAAGACCCCGAGGATACCAGTCATAATCAGCAATCATACCTCCAGGCTGAGCTGGAGTATGACGACGGGAAACTGGTTACCAAGCTGAACAGAGATGGGGTGATGATGGACTGGGAAACGGATATCATGAGAATGGGCGCAGATGCCATGTTCTCTTCTGCCTCGGAAGAGCCCGCCCGAGTGATCAATATAGGCTTTGGGATGGGGATAATAGACTCGTTTATCCAAGAAAAGAACCCGGGCCTACATATAATCTGCGAGGCACATCCGGATGTGCTGGCAAAGATGAAGAAAGACGGCTGGTACGATAAACCAAACGTGCAAGTGCTTGAGGGGCGATGGCAGGATACTCTGCCTGATCTGCTGATGAAAGGGGAATATTTCGACGGGATTTACTATGACACTTTCAGCGAGAAGTACCAGGATATGCTTGACCTGTTTGACCTAGTGGTTGGTCTGCTCAAGCCTGAGGGGACGTTCTCGTTTTTCAACGGCTTGGGAGCCGACAGGCAGATTATCTACGATGTTTATCGGAAAGTGGTCGAAATCGACCTTGCGGACTACGGGCTCACTGTTAGGTATGAGCCCTATGCTGTTCCGGAGAGCGTTTGGAACGAAAAGAGTGAAGTGTGGGACGGCGTTAGGCAGAGCTACTGGCGCTGCCCTGTGTATTATCATCCAGTTATTCGATTTGACCAGTGATATGGTGAGAACCTGTCAGAAAGGGATCCCTGGTAGTTATGTAGCGTCTGCGAGGGCTGTAAGTTAGATAGCTAAGATCTCTGATCTCAAAAGTCTCTAACTGTGATAAAGCAAAGTAGCATCTACTTACAGACCTGTATTTCGAGTATATATCTCCACTCTTCTGTCTCTTCTCTTCCTCCACATCTCCATCTCCAACATCGAATCTCCTTTCAGCAAAAAATTGTATCTAGACATCACGTCTCCCTTCGTGATTACCTGATCAGGAAACCACCTAACACTATCACCATTGCGCCAACATTTGGTTCTCAGCTAGATACAGCAGAGATAACAACTGAGAGGTTGCTCTTTCCAACTATCAAGGGATATGTTAGGGTGCATGTAAATGTGTTTGGAACTCATCTATAGACTGGCCAAACGTCTTTCAAGACTATCAAAGTCAGAGCTTGGGATCGACTTGCAATGAGGCCAGAATTAGAAAGCAGGATCTCATCCCTGATGGGGATGGGGTTTGACAGGGCACAGGCAGAAACAGCATTAAAGGTATGTGGTGAGTGATTGGAGAGCATCTCAACTCATTGAATGACAAAGGGTATTTTTGAGAACTCTTTCATTAACAAGAAAACCTATCGCTACCCAGGCCTGTAACAATGATGTCTCATTGGCCATTGACTATATACTCACAGGCCCAGCTGTTCAGGTATGGAAGGATGATTTCTGCTTGAAGTTGTGAGACACAGTTGTGATTCAATTGCTTCTGCTTATATTTACGGCAGACCAAACTTGCGGTAAAACAAATTGTTGGCCCTTACTAACCAGAAATCCATACTCTCAACAGCCATTTGGTAAGGAAGCCACCACTCTGACGCCTCAATCAACTGAGCATCCCTAACATCATACACTCTCAACCTAACTACACATATTAACCACACATATTCTCCCCAGACCAAAACGACGAGATGAATGTTCAAGCCCGGACCGTCACCGAAGAATCCAGCTCTGGAATGGCTTCTCAGGACCAAAGCACAGTCAATCTCACATCTCTGGCAAACGATCCCTACGGCCAAGCGGCCACATATCAGTATCCCGAACTGGCTTTTGAGAGCGACGAGAACCTCAGGGATCTAGATTTGGCTCATACTATCCGTCCTGAAGCGTCTCATCATGACTATATTGAGGATGTTCGGGATGCGCCATCCAGGCAAGAACTGCAGCTACAGTTTCTGCCGGAAATTGAGGAGGAGAACTCGATTCTGCTGAGTCCGGAGGCGTGGACTAGGTCATCAGTTTCAGAGTAAGTTAGGTGGAGAGAAGGTGCATGATGAGAATTGATAGGCACTGGCGAAACCAGAAACCGATAGAATCTAACCTAACAAAACCCTTTAGCCCGCCGATACTCCTACCTAACAAAAATATCCCTCAATTGGCGTCCGCTCTTATGATCTTCCACTCCATCCCAAGCGTCCGGCAAGCGATTCTCCAGCTCTACCAGTTCGAAAACTACGGCTTCAACGAGTTCTGGTGGCGCGGGTACCCACAGGACATGGTCAATATGGACAGAAAGGAGACAGCAATGCCGTTAGGAGGATCCCCCAGCTCAGAAAGTGACTCATCTGAGGAAGGAAACCCGCCCGTTAAAAAAGCCCTCACCACTGATGGGACATACCTACTGGAGCTCCAGCGGCTGTTTGCCTTTCTGGACGGGAAGTCCCTAAGAGCTTTCTCCACCCTTATATCCCTCATCAACGGGTACATTATATCCCGGCAAAACACTGCCGTTTCGGTATCGGACATTGACAGCAGTCTGTCGCCTCTCTACCAGTTCATCCAATCCATCGTCCAGCTGTCCGGCAGCCTTCCGTCTCCTCTTGCCTCTGTTTTCACCTCCTGGGCCGGTTCCCGATTAGGACCCGAAGCCGGAGATCGGATATATGTTTTCCCGATAGACGCTGAAGACAAGAAACCCACTCTGATTGAAACGCTGGACGAATTGATATGGAGCTCCGGGTTTGGCGAAACGTACCTAAAAAGGGTGTCTGATGTTGTTTGCTTCAGTCTCAATTCTGAAGATAACACCCGCGGAGTGTCTCTTGCTATTCCCGGAGTTTTCTATCCCCAGCGGTACCAGGAGAACTTCATACCTGTGATGAGACAGCTGCAGAAGCACAAGGAGGAGTTTGACATTAAGCGGCAGCAGCTTAACAGACAGCTTATGGCGCTGTCTACGCTGAAGGGGAAAGACGTAGTGAAAGCTTTGAAGGGAACAGCGCAGTATCTGGAGAAGTGTTTGAAAGAGGAAGAGGCCAAACCTGCTCCCGATGAGGAAACAATTGCGAGAGACAGGAAAGCCAAAAGCGAGATTGAAAGGATAGTAACGGAAGTGGCAGACAGGAAAAATCAAATCCGGGAGGAGCTGATAGAGTGGGAACGGGAAAAGTACCGTGTGAGGAGTCTCGATGTGGATGATCCGTCTGTGGCAAATATACTTCCCGAGCCGTTGGAGGAATACTGCCTTGCCGGGGTAGCTTTCGGAGATCACAGAGTCGTTTTCCGACGGCCAAAGTACAGTGAAGAAATGCTGGTGGATCTGGAATTGGAGGAGAAGACGGGAAAACTCCCCGGGGATACGATCGGAGATACGATCGGAGATACAACCGGGGATAAGTCGGCTTCAAAAGCAGACAGCTGGGAAGACAGCTTTGAGTGGTACGAGGTGTATTTCTCCGGTTCCGACACCTCTCCTTACTACGACTTTGTGGAGCGGGATTTGGAGTATGCCATTGACTCCGTGGCAGCGGAAACGAGACAGCCGCACCATAAAGATATTCTGGTCTTCTATGCTAGAAAGTCGTGCTGGGATAAGAAGGAACCGGTTACTTTACCTCCGGGACTACAGGAGTTTGTGGCCAGAGATCGGGCTGCCTTACTGAGGGCTGCGGCTCCGTCCCAAACAAGTGACTCCTCTTAGGTCCCAGCCTCGGCAGAAATGGCGCCTGATTTGCTTTGATTTGGCATCTGACCTCATTTAATATCTCAGAACGCATCATTGGTTTGAACAGCCAGACTGTACATTAAAGTACCTATTCTAAACTGCAGGCACCAGGTTTCCTATCTCTACACAAATACTCCAGCGGAACCGCGCAACTGATTTTCACTCTTCCCATACATACCAGAGGGTACTCGTAGTCAATCAGAGATGTTCAATTATTCATCCATATCATATATTTCAGCCACGGCAATCCCAGGTGATTTAAGGTTTATGTGTTTCTTTTTTTTGGGATTAATCGCGTCTCAATAGGGAAGACTGACTCGCGTGTTTGACGCACTGACATGCATTATGCTGCATAGTGCAAGACCCAGTTTGCTGGGCTTAGCAACTGCTTTGCTGGCAGGGAAGTCTGCATATTCTGTCTCCAGATGGACAATTTGGAACCACTTTGCAGCCATTCAGCGGCCGTTTTCAGCCTGCTTTCTCATTTCCCCACCTGCCCACCTGCCCCGCCTGCCCGCCTGCCCCGCCTTCCTCCGTCTCGCTGTTCACGCCACTTCGGACCGGCAACCCAAACAGTTCCACACCACTCCACTGTCGCCGTCTCACAATCGGCTCACTTTTTCCTCTCCTCTTTTAACAATTTATCTAGCTTTTCCTCAGTAAATCATCCGCTATTTTTCAATTAAGAGTTCATAACTGAATCATAACTGCCACTTCTATTATAAGGTGATTTAAGGTGGTTTCTATGAGCTGATCGCACAGCCCATTCCGTTGCCGCTTCGGGACAGACATGCGGGGCTGTCCGGGAGCAGGACGATAAAGCGGCAAGCCTGGGACAGCGGGGCGGCCGAATGCGACGGGGATAAAGAGGAGTTACTGTGATATTAAGTATATAAAGTGGTATCTTTCGATTAAATGTATTCTTCTATCTCTGCTATCTGCTCGGCTTGTTTCTGTTTACCCCGCCTCTCTCCCCTCATTTGCCCCTCTCTGCCCCTCCCCTCCCCTCACGTCTCCTCCCGTCTTCTCACCCCAAACTGGCAACTCACGTGACTTCCGGACAGCGGCCGAAAACACCGTCCGCAAGCTTTTCACGCGATTTTCTGCCCGGCTTTTTTTCTTTTTATTTATGCCTGGCAGGCCGCCAACAAAGGGCCAAAAGGACAGGAAAAGCTCCAGCAACAGAAGCGGCAAAAGCGGCAAAAGCGGCAGAAAAGCAACCAGCACAGGCTGCAACCGCAAAAAGCCCGACAAGATCCCGACAAGCGGCAGAAAAGCAGGCAACCCCGCCACCGTTCGTTTCTTCCGAGAGCCCACCCCTCCCCCGCTACCCCTCCTTACCCCTCCATACCCCTCCATACCCCTCCTTACCCCTCCTTACCCCACATACCCCTCCACCGCTACCCCTCTCTCCCCCTCATGGCTATCCTTCAAGACGCCGTTGCCCCGCTCGCGGCGGGGGCCAAAGCCGCGTACCTCCGCTACATCGCCGGCCCCGCATGGTACATCTCCGTCCCCGCTGTCTTATTCGCCCTCCTGCTTACCGCCATTGTCGCCAACATCGTCTCCCAGGCTTTGTACGCGCTCCGTCCGAACCGCGCCCCGCTTGTGTTCCATCTTGTTCCGTGGCTCGGCTCGGCTGTCGTGTACGGAATGGACCCCTACGGCTTTTTCCAGTCCTGCCGCGATAAGTACGGCGACGTGTTTGCGTTTGTGCTGCTGGGCCGCACTTTCACCGTATATCTCGGCCCGCGCGGCCACGAGTTTGTGTTCAACGCGAAAAACGCCGACGTGTCTGCCGAAGCCGCATACACGCATCTCACTACGCCCGTGTTTGGAAAGGGCGTTATTTACGACTGTCCCAATTCCCGGCTGATGGAGCAGAAGAAGTTTGCCAAGGGCGCACTGACACGTGAGGCGTTCCGCTCCTATGTCCCGATGATTGTGGAGGAGATGGAGAAGTACTTTGCCGCCTCGCCGTACTTTTACGGAAGCGGAAGCGGAAGCGGAAGCGGAAGCGGAAGCGGAAGCGGAAGCGGAAGCGGAAGCGGAAGCGGAAGCGGAAGCGGAGCGGAGCGGAACTCGGGCCGCATTGACCTGATGGTGACGCAGCCACAAATGACGATTTTCACTGCCTCGCGCGCCCTCATGGGCCAGGAGCTGCGGGACAAGTTTGATGTCTCGTTTGCCCAGGCATACCACGACTTGGACCGCGGGTTTACCCCGCTGAATTTCGCGTTCCCGTCTTTGCCGCTGCCGTCGTACCGGCGGCGGGACGCGGCCCAGCGCAAGATCTCAAACACGTATTTGGAGGTCATCACGCGCCGCAAACGCGACGGCGATGTGCAGTCACGTGACCTCATCGACTCGCTGATCAAAAACTCGACGTACAAAGACGGCGTGCCGATGACGGATCGGGAAATCAGCAACCTGCTGATCGGCGTTCTGATGGGCGGGCAACACACGTCCTCCTCCACCTCGGCATGGGCCCTGCTGCATCTGGCGGCTCGGCCCGATCTGGTGGAGGAGCTGTATGCCGAGCAAGAAGCCGTGGTGGGCCGAGATGCCGAAGGGAGGCTGAACGAGCTGACATATGATCATTTGCAGCAGATGCCGCTGCTGAACAATGTGATCAAGGAGACGCTGCGGATGCACATGCCGCTGCACTCTATTTTCCGCAAAGTCATGCGGCCGCTGCCGGTGCCCGGGACCAGCATTGTGGTGCCGAGGGGCCACTATGTGCTTGTGTCGCCGGGATATGCTATGATCAGTGAGGACTTTTTCCCCGAGGCGGGCAAGTTCGACCCCCACCGATGGGACGAGCTGCACTTGCCGGGTGCCGGGGCCGAGGACAAGGACACAGTGGACTATGGCTTTGGTGCTGTTTCCAAGGGGGTCAGTTCTCCGTATTTGCCCTTTGGCGGCGGGCGGCATCGGTGTATTGGCGAGCAGTTTGCGTTTATGCAGCTCGGAACGATTCTGTCTACGTATGTGCGCAAGTTCAAGATATATTTGCCGGACGGCAAGACGGATGTTCCGCCGATCGACTACACTAGTATGGTGACGCTGCCGCAGCGGCCGGCCGAGATTGTGTGGGTGGCTCGACAGTAGGCTCGGATGCAGGTGGATGTCCGTCTATGCAGGTATATGCGGATGTATGCAGATGTATGCATGTTTATGCAAGTTGATGCGGAGCAGACGCAGAGCAGACGCGGGTATATGCATGAATTCTGCAATAATATGCACTATCATGCGTGATAATGCGGCAAGCTGACGAGCGGTTCGGCTCGGCCCGTCCCGCTTTTGTGGAGCCGCGGGTCACAGGTTGTCCCGGTGACAGCCGTGTTTGGTCCCCGTCGCAGGTCTCGCCCTGCCGAAACTGTCCGGCATTGCCCCGACCTTGGAATTGTTGTAACAGATAGGTAATACAAGATACAGTACAGTGTTCGCTGTTCCGTGGAAGGTAGAAACCGGAGGTGGCGCCGACCCCTCCGACCAAGCAGGTATGGGAATCGCTGAGAAGGCGATGTTGTACGGATCATGAACTATTATTGCCACCTTCTCTGCCTGCGATACCCCCGCTGTTGCCTCTCATCGTTCTGTCATCTTGCAATAGTGTTTGAACATCAACTACGAACCCCTCACTTCTGCTATTCCTTTGTGCGAGACGGGCTGTTCTCTTCAAAGCACAGAGCCGTAATTTTTACCAGCCTATTCACTGGCATTTTGGGTAATTTCTCATCCACAGATCTCTCCACATAATCTCTTTATCTGTTCCAACTCCCAACAGCTGCCGTGTCAAACCCAGCAGCAACCCGTGCCTCATGCAATGAAACTCTGTAATGCCACAGCCGAGGCTTCTAATGGTAGCTGAATGGTGTCTAACGGTATTATATGGTGTATATTGTGGGAACTGGCATATAAATGCCTCAAGGGGGGTTCAGAGGGATCTCAAATAGTACTCAGGTGGCTCAAGAAGTACTCGAACTGTTCAGATGGTTCAGATAATCCGAACGGCTCAAATGATCAAAATATAGCAGACACGGCTTGTCTTTCAGCTCATCCTGAGCACCCAGCCTGTCTCAAAAGTGATCTTTTCTATCCGATCGGCTGATCAGCTTCCATTCTTAACCCATTCCTCTTCCCCTCCCATTGCTACTCCCACTCCAATCTCCTCCATTCCCGTTCTCGATCCCTATTGCCTATTCACATAGCCTCTTATCCTCATATCCATTCTCCTATTTCCATTCTCCTATTTCCATTTCCTATTCCCACTTCCTATTCCCACTTCCTATTCCCTAATCCCATCCCTCTCTTCTACTCTCAACTCCTTCCCAACCCCCTCTTATCCTCCATATCCTTTCACTACCCTCTCCTCTCTCCCCTCTTCCCTTCTCTCCTCCCTTTCCATCCCAGCCTTTCCATCTTTTCTACTTCCTGAGAAACACCTCCGCAAGTTCACCTATTGAACCCTACTTCCCCTTCATTATCGCCACTCTACAATCTCACTCCAACAATCATCACCAACATCCCCTGTAAACAACTACTCCAAACATCACCAAAACCTCTTAAGCCTTCAATCCTCAAAATGACCTCATTGCCAACCTCCAGCCCGCCCAGTGGCGATAGGAAATGTAGGAGAGTACTTTATATCAGTTCAACATCTCTCAGGTACTTATAACCAAAGAGAAGAAAACAAACAATAAACGATCATCAGGAACTGTTGCTAGCCCAGATAGTGTATCGAACACTCAAACACTCAAACACTCAAACACTCAAACACTCAAACACTCAAGAGCTCTAAACCTGCCGGAGTTGCCAACAAAGCCTGCTTTTTTTGCTGTCAATGTGTCGGTAATAACAAGCCAGCTCAATAACAAACTTATAATGATTCATATCGCACCACACAATACTACTTTGCGCCTGCATGGTGACTTATCAAACCATACTAAACAACCAGCCATTATTAGCGATCTAAAGCAATACAAATCTGAGCCGAGAATGCGGAGTTGTGGAATGCGTAAACCCCGAGCGGAGTTCGGCTCGGACTTGTTTGGAGAATCTCGGAGTTTACTACCGCGCACCGGCATTGCAGCTGATGACCCGGGAAAGCAATACAGAATAGAGCCATACATTCATTACTCCCCCTACAAACACCCACCTGATTTCTCACTGCTGAAAAGTCCATTTCCTAATCATAACGCTATATATACACATGGGCTGCTGCCCCGCTTTGCTCTTGCAAAGCTCTTGCAGAGCAAAAAAGCCTCATTAAAAAAAGCCATAGCCGCTCCGATACCTCCCAATATCTGCCGATATTTCCTGACCCGTTCGCGCGCGTCAATGTTCCGTCCAACTACGTGTAGCCCGCATTACCGTTGCATATCCGTCATGCCGTCAAAGTCGTGCCGCTTCCGCCCGCTTCCGCTTTCGCCCGCTTCGGTTTCGGCTTCCGCTTCCGCTTCCGCATTCCGTCTCGGTCTTTCCGCTTCGGCTTCAGCTTCCGCTTGAACTTCGGCTTCTGCCCGCTTCGGTTTCAGCTTCCGCTTCCGCGTCCACTTCCACCCGCTTCCGCTTCCTAAAACCCATACATCCCCGACGCCAGCACGGCGGGACCGCCCATTCCGCCCGCGGGGCCGCCCGCCATGCCGAAACCGTCTCCGCCGGCAAAAACACCGAGCGGGCCGCCGGGACCCAACGGACTCCGTCCGCCCGCCACCGGCACAGCCAGCGGCACAGGGTAGAAAAACGGCGCCGGCGCCATGCCCAGCCCCGCACCCGCCACCGGCCCCGCCACCGGCCCCGCCGCCTGCCCCGCCATCTGCCCCGCACTAGCGGGGTAGTACCCCGCCTCCGCCCCGCCGCCCCGCCGCCTTCGGATCGCCGGACACTCGCCCGTCTGCACGTGCTTCTCCACCCACTCCTCATTAGACTCAAACTCCCGCTTGCAGTGGGCACACTGGCCCTGCACGCCCGTCCGCTGCATGCTGCGGGTTCCCGGCGGGTAAAGGAAATGCCGCGATTTCAGGTGCGTTTTGTACGTATCGCGGCGGGAAAAGCCGCCGTGCTGGTGGCAGGGCGATTTCGCCTGCGGGTCGAAAAAGGGGCAGTTGAAGGCCTTGTTGAGTGAGTGTTTCTTGATATGCCGGGTTAGGTATCCTTTTATACGGAAGCGCTGGCCGCAGTATTCGCACACGTGCGGCAGGTTCGGGTTTGCCGAGCCGAGGTGTTCCGTGTCCGAGTCGGCGGAAGAGGCAGCGGAAGAGCCGACGGACTCGGCAACAGAGTCGGCGACGGAGTCCGGCGACGGCAGCTGGGGGCGGCCCCGCTCATACTCGGCGGGGTTGGCGGGGTCGGCGGGGTCGGCGGGGTCGGCGGATGCGGGGGCGGGGTAGTGGCGGTCTGCCGGCGGGTACAGAAACGCCGGCACGGACTCCGCCCACGCCACCGCCGGGCCGAACTCGGCCATTTCGGCTCCGGAAAAACTCGACACGCTTTCCGGCGACAGCGACGACACCGTCGACACCGACGACACCGTCGAAGTAGCCGACTCGTCGGCCAGCGAGCTGAACGAGCCGGTCGAGCCGGGTTTTGAGCTCGGCCCCGCCAGTGCGGGGTAGAAGTCGGCAATGGCGGAGAAGTCAGCCATATCGGGTAAGTCGGCCAGATCGGGCAGATCGGCAAACACCGGCATGCCGTAGAGGCTCGGCTCGCCCCATGCGGGGGCGGGGCCGGGGGCGGAAGTGTGCGGCTTGCTTACTCCGCTTACCCCGCTTGCCCCGCTTACCCCGCTCGGCACGCTGGACACTATAGCGACGCCGCGGTCGGTGTTGTACGGGCTGGCCGAGTGTTTTGCACTCAGGCGGTGCCGCACGACGTGGCGGGCGGGGGACGGCGCGTCGGCCGGCGGCACGTACGGCTGCCGGAGGTGCGCAAACGCGTCGTCGCGGAACAGCGCCGGCGCGTCGGGCGCCTCCAGCGGCTCCGGCGGCTCGGCGTTCACAAACTCAAACTCGTTGCGGTCGGCATTGTACACCACCTCGTCGGACAGGTTCCACGTGACGCCGCCGGCGCCGGACCGCATCGGCAGCAGCGTCAGGTTTTCGTTAGTGGCGCACGTGACCGGGTGGCCGGCGGAGTGTTTTGCGGCGGCCAGCGACGCGTCAATGAAAATGGCGGGGAACAGCCGCGTCGGGGGCGGGGTATGCGGGGGCGGGGTAAGAGGGGTATGCGGGGTATGCCGCGCTTGTGCGCTCGCTTCTGTGCTCGGTTCGGCGGGCGGCAGTGCCGAGCGTCCAGCCACAAACTGCCATACTCGGCGTATCAGCGGCCAGGCGAATATGTGGCTCCAGGCCTGCAGCAGCGGAGCCGAGCTGAGCCGCAGGTAGGCGGCAAGCGCGTCCCGCACGGCGGCAAACAGCCCCGCACTTTTGCGGGGTAGCCGCGGGTCCGGGCCGCTTTGAGAGGTGTCAGCCATTGTAAGGGGCCCAGAAGGGAATATGAGGGTCTTCAAGGGTCTTCAAGGGTCTTCAAAGGATGGATTTGAATGTCCCAAAGAGTGAGAGGATGAGTGATTGAGGGTCTGAGTGGCTTGAAAGGTTGTTAAAGGAGTTGCGGGTGTTCAAGTGATGATGAATGGATGAGAGGATCAAATGATGATGTGATATCAAAAGGTGGTAAGCTGGCGATCAACTGGAGAAAACTGATGATAGGGAAAGTAAAGGGAATGTGGAAAAACTGAAAGGCTGAGAATTTCAGTGGCTGCTGACAGACTGAGGATGAATCTGAACTAATCGGAAACACACAAAGAGGTTTGTGAAAAGCCGAGATGTCGGACGATACACTTTTCTTGTTGATATCCTTTGTGATTTTTTGTTCTTCCGTTTCCTCAGTTGTTGGGATGTTCGGATCGATTCTTCCGCTCTTCCGCCTTCCGTTCCGTCTTCCGTTCCGTCTTTCGGACTATTTCCTTCCGTCTTCCGAATCTCCCGCCTTTTTCCTGACTTCCAAGTGGCTTTGACAAGAACAGCCGAAAGGCCTCCTTTCTGATTCTTTCCGTTTCTTTCTTTCTCGTCTGGTGAGTGCCAGCCTTTGCGATGGTTCCCAAATATGCCAAAGCTGTCACGCCTGGTGACTTTGCGTTGGTATTTCAATGCAGTGATTTGATGCTGAGATTCCCGCTGTTTTCCCGTTGTTTTCCCGCTATTATTTCCTTCATTTGCCCTTCAAGTTCCTCCTTACATTTCTTCATTTGCATCAACAGGAAGAAACAAAACGAACAAAATGTGAAAAAGCTGGCGAGCGGAGGTGAAAGCAGCACCCGCCAGCCGAAATAAGGTTTTTGTCAGGTGAAATGGAAGCCGGAATAAGGTTGGGGCGGAGTGACATGTCAGAGGGTCTGGATACTGCATTAGTGGGGCAGGGAGGGGGAGCCGGGAGATGGAGTGCGAGGGTGATGAGAGCAGAGGAATGCTACATGGGATAATGCTGAGGAGTTGAGTGGTTGCAGTATTATAAATGCTTACTGTGTGAAAACTTTGTGAGAGTTTTAGTCAAACATACTACCAAATACACTTGTGAGCTCCAGTACCAACATTCCACCTAACTCATCCTCGGCAATCGGCAGTCGGATTAACTATGCAGCACCTGAGGGACCCTAATCATCTTTCAGCAGCCCCGGAGAGGGTCTGGGGACTCGCTGCCGGGTAGAGTTTCAGGCTATGAGGTAATTCCGTGATTTGTCACACCGGGCAGGAGGGTCTGCCGCTTGTCAGAGCCCCTGGAGCGGACATGGGACATTGCAGAGTCTACTGCAAAAAAACAATTCATTCAATAACATCCGAGAGAAGAATCGAAGGAAGAAAAGGTTAAATCAGAGAAAGAATGAGGAGATGACAAACATACAAATCATTGCGAAGGTTCGGACATGAAACTGGTCCCCGCTTCACTGGAGTGAGTCGCGAAGGTATGTCCTTCATACCGGTCGTGTGCCGTTTCGAGTGGTCCGAAGGGCCGAAATAACCCCAATAGGAAAAACCATGCGGGGAGTCTCGCCGGAAAATTCAGCTCAGACACTTTCCAAAAAGCCAAAACTGCTCATTGCCCTCCATCACTACTATCCCATAAAGCTTCTAAGAAGCCCCCGAACTCCCTTTCTCCAAACACCCAAAACACCCGTAACCCCTTGGCTGATCTCCAGTCTCAAGACCGCCTTATCTGCCTCGTTCGACGCTGTCACAGCCAAACAGCTTTGCCCCATTCGGACAGCCCGAAAGCTTGGCAAGACATCTGCAGCGAGTTACGATCTTCCAGTTAATCCGAAGCAGATTTGATTCCCCTGTTGAGGTCCGAGGATGTGAGAGAGGGACAGGGAGGACCTGACATGGGACCTGCCGGGCATCGCCTCGGCCAATTGTCTCATTGTGTATGTTTGCCTGCTAGGGTGTATTTGCCCGCCTGGTATTGGTGATCTCATTGGGCATCACGAGGGCAGATTTGTCCCTTACTGAGGGAGGAATTGGATGTCATTCGGCAGGTCTCGGCTTGTCGTGAGAACATGGCGTCTCATCTCGCACGTCTGGCTGATTTCATATTACGTAAGCAGCTGCGGGGGAGCATGGAGCAAACCGGCAACCCCCTGGAAAACTCTTTCACGCCGACATCTCAAGCCTGTAATAGCAGCTATAGCAGCCCAGCATATATATTCCATAATCTTTCCCTGACTTTCCTGACGCATGTCGGATGTTGCCGAGACTCGAGAAATTGATGCCGTGTGAAAAAAAAATATAGATTGCTAGGGCTGCCCAACTTTGATAGAGTTTGGAGTTTACATTGAGTAGAAGCTGCGCCGTCATGCATGTCACGATGGCCAGGCGGAAAGAAGTGCCTGACATGTGACATGTAACGGCGGGTACACAGAACGAGAGGCCTCAAGGCACAAATAGAGAGGGAGTTGTTGAGGAAATTGATGATGGTAAGAAGACGGTTGGCAAATGAGAAGGCTACTACGTCTGGGAAAGGGGAAGATGAGGTGTTGGTAGTTTGGCTGGACGCCATAGGGCTGATGTTGGCTCGAAGTTTGGCTTTATGAAAGAAGAATTTGGGCACAGTGTGGCATCAAGTCTTCGAAAGACATCAAGTGGTTCTAGATGTTTTTGAAGAGTCGTAGAAGCCAAGGGACAACAAGGATACTTTCGGTAGCATTCAAGTTTCAGTCTTCGCTTCTCCTCTCATTCAGATCTAATTATGCTGTTGGCGCTTTTAACCGTTTAGGTTTCTTACTATCATCAACCATGCAGACCTCACGACTTCATGTCAACATTATTGCGTGATTCACTGTTCCGTTTTATGAAACTCCCATGCTGCATTTTGACTTGCGTTCTAGGCTGCTGACAATCATACTGTGTGATTATGCCTTTTGCAGGCAGTCTGTAAGTCTGTTGTTTCTCAGCAGGCCGTTGATGGAAGCCTTTGCTCAAACCCATTCACTGAACCATCTCACTCGAATGTGTCTCTGACGTGTGCATCATATACTTCCTGTGATGCCGTCAATTCAAGGCGCAATGCCGGATTGCCATTTCCTGCTTTTTCAATCTACAAAGTACACTCTGTGCACTCTTTCAGCCTTATCATCAGTAACCCATAACACCTGTTATTCCTCATCATCTATATCCCATTACTAAGGATAGTACCCGAGAATCCAGCGGGCCATTAGATCAGACACATAGAAAAACCGGTCCAGAGCAGAGTTCGAGGCATACATAAACAGCTTGTCCACAAGGGCGTTTCGGTCGGCCGCATTCCGCAGTGCCGACGCCGACATGCCTTCCACCACAGCGGCCAGCTGTCCGGAGCTGTCCAAACGTGCCGACACCTGGCGCCGCCGAAGTCGGTACAGCAGCATCACTCCTAAAAAGAAAACCACATTATATGCCGCGTGTTTAGTGAACGCCACTAGAAAATGCCCCAGGTGGCGCATTATAATGGTGATATATGCCTCCTGGCGCTTTCGGGGAGGTCTTTTTCCGCCATTACCGCCGCCTAAACCGGTACTGGACGGCGGGTTATTCCGGCTCGCACTGAAACTGCGGGCCAAAAAGCCATAGTTGCCGCTCGATCCTTGACGCCGGGTCTTCTCAAAGGGGAATTGCGGCACAGCTAAATCATTGTACTGAACCACAGCGTCCAGCTTGTTGCGCAGGGCTTCCAACTCTCCAGTGATGCTCTCGAGATTGTATACCAATTCGTTCCGCAGTTGTCGTATCTCTTCCCGGTTTAGATCCGCCGGCCCGCTCAGTGTCCGCACAGCGTTGAAACTCCGAGCGGCAGTGAGACCCATAGAATTGCCGAGATTTCCGCCGGCGAAAATCTCAGACGTCCCGGTATGCCGATGGCCAGCGGCGGAATGGCGGCCCGCCCGGTGTATATTCGGTCCCGTGGAGCTTCCGGCCATTATGCCGGAGCCATTGCCTGTAGACGAGGAGCTGGAGCTGCTTTCGATCTCCACATCTTTCACTTGATCCCATAAATACTCCAGTTCGGAGAGCAGTTCTTCAGTCTCATTACTCCCACCGGCATACATTTTCATAGCCTGAACGTGTTAGAGGGGACTGGACAAATTGCCCACTTGGTATAGTAGTGCAAATCAACACTACACAGCTAAGCGGATCTGAGAACATTTCAACATACCTGGATCAAACACGAAATGTATCCTCGCTTTGCCTCTGTGCGCGACAGTCCTTCCTGCTCCTTCCAAGCATCCCTGATAGCAAAAATAGTAGTTAGAAAATGCGCGTTCGCTATTTCAGTTTTTATACCAGCGGAAGGCCCTTAAGTTTATCTTCAGCCTCTCAACTCACCACTTCAGCTGCGCGTCCAAATCCTCTTTGGACGTCCCTTCCGGGCGGGCCATTATCTCCTGTACATTTCCCTCTGTGAGAAGGTTAGCGGTTGGGAGTTTTCTCAATCATAACATCTACCCGCCGTCCTAAACATACCAGTTGCCTGTTTATACAGCCCATAAAGCATTATTCTCGTCTCCAATGGTGGGGACGGCAGGGCCCCCTTGCCGCTCTTGGAAGACAGGGTTTTGATGGTCGAAATGGCCTTTGCAAACACGCGGTCTAGAAGTAAAGTGTTAGAGTAAAGCCCTTTATACTATCGGCATTCATCATCCGCATAAGGCATACCTATCGAGTCTGACATGGTTGTGAATGTTGAGTGTATCTCTGTTAATCCCAATGGGCCTTGGAGTCACACGTCACTGTGTCCTTCACAGCCGCTGCGGTTTTATTTTTACAGCAGGGAATTTGTCCCTCTGCTGCCACTATTACCAACTACCAAAACCTCTGTAACGACTGTCTATATCCTACAGCTCTGACCTCTTTGAGAGATCGACTCTCAATCGTTTTATCTCCCGCTTTCATTCATCACCTTTGATAAACACAGTAAACAGAGCCAGACCCCCAAAAGGGTCTGACTTCTGGCTGCATCACGTGATATGAGGGTCTACTCTGAGGGTCGCAAGATCTATCCCAATCCGGTAGGTGTCACCTTTTTAGGAAAAAGGCGATAAGCATCACCGGCACATCATACAAAAGACCTACGAAAATCGCGATAAAGATGTTTAAAATCAGCATAAATTGCATTAAAAGCGTAACATTGTATCCTAACAGAGATCCATCTGACAGCACAAGCCCAAATATCAACATGTCAGTGAGGGAGACTACAGGATCTGCAGTAGGCATTTTACAGAAAGCAAGGCATATGTTCCAGTCTCCAGAGAACCTGCCTCGTCAGCAATAGTTTCCACAACTGCGGTAGAGCCAACAAGAAACCACTTGATCACAATCAGACCATATCAATCGGAATCATCCCAAAAGGCAGACTTTCACTGCGCCAGAGTAGGACACGAACCCAACAACTCGTCCACTTCCTCCTTCTCAATAACCACGCCCCGCTCAGAGCATTTGGCCTTAGTCTTCAGCTCATAGCACAAGCCCTCAATATCAATGTCCCCATATCGGGGATGAGCGGTGATTCTCTCCCACACCGCAGAGCACGACATAAGGTATTTATCGTTCTTGGGCACCACCACGTTGTCGTCGTTGTCGCCAGCAGCCGCCGCCACAGAAGAAGGCTCAGACGCCTCGGAATTCTTCAGCAGACCCAGAGGATCGTATGCCGACTCTTCCGTCGTCAGACCCTTGAAAATGTCAGACTCCTGAGCCAGGACAGGCTCCTCGTCGTAGATGTTATTGAGAGGGTCGTCAAACACCAGCGAGGTGTCAAACTGGTTCATGTCAAACAGCGAAGAGTAGGGATTCGGCGTGTCTGTCGACAGGCTGGACAAAAAGTCATCAGCAATCGCATCGGCTGTGTTCTTAGTTTCGATAGGGTTTGCATAGTCAGCCGTCCCTCCCAAAACAGGGTCATTCACCTTATTGTCATTGTTCAGTCCAAACAGAAGCGACGTGTCATTCGGGTTAGCCGACAGTTCCCTGTCCAGCTGATTTGCCGAAGCTGTCGAAAGAGTCGTTTTAGTAGAGCCAGAATACATAGAAGAAGGTGAAGCAGAGTCCTCAGCCGAAAAGGCAGAAAGAGAAGTCCCAGAAGACTTTGAGATGATCTTGGGAACAGGCTGCGACTCGTTTCCGCAAGCCTCAGACAAACTGAGGCAGAAGCCACTGACAGTCTCTTCAAACGGTTCTTCCTTCACCAGGTTAACGCCCGCCGGTCCGACAGCCGGTCCCACGGCAGGAGGCTGCGGCTTGAACAGAGACGTCAAAGGCTGGTCGCCGTTTTTCCCCGCAATCAAAGACCCATTAAGAGACGCGTTCATGGGAGATGAGTTTACAGATGTGCACGAGGATTCTCCACCGGCTTCCGATGAGACATTCCCTACAGAATTCGGAGACGATGTAGAAGAAGTCGGAGACACAACATTGCCGGGAATGATCGGGAACGAAAAAGAGCTCGAGGGAGACCATTTAGTGCCCAGACTCTCCGACAGCTGTGTGGGGTTCAGTTTGCTTCCGCCTTCCACTTGGAGGTTCTCCATAAGTGCCGTTCGGTATGTCGCCAGTTCCTTCATGAGTCTGTCGATCTGCAGCCGCAGAAACTCGTTTTCGGAGTTCTTTGCCAGCTGCTCGTCTTCCAGTTCGTTCACCCGCTGTTCCAGTTCCTGCAGTCTCCGTTCTTTCCGTTCTCGGAACGCCCGCTGGGCCGCCCGGTTCTGTGCTTTCCGTTTGCTCTCCGGCACGTCGCTGCTGGGTTTCCTGCCGGCTCTTTTCGAGGCTGCAGCGGCTAGAGCGGCGTCAGACAAGGAGGTGGTCGACGTGGAGGCCGAGCTGGTGGCCGGCTTGTGGCTCTCGTGCCGCTTCGGCATGCCTCCTATATCGGCACCCCGGACGCTGTTGATGGGTCTTTTCGAAACGTCAGTCATTTCGTTCAGTGTTTGGGGTATTCGAGAGAGGATGATTTAGCAGTTGATGAAACGGACTGCGCTGAAAAGGTATCCAGAGGGTATCCAGAGAGTATCCAAAAGGTTCCTAATGCTAGGAATGTGTATGCTTTCTCACCAAGTCCGATGAACTGATTGCGACAGGATGGTACCTGCAGAGAGTAGAGTGAAATGCCAGAAAAAAGCCTGCAGTTATCGTTCGTTCAGATTTCTGCCGTATCCAAAATCCTCACTTCCTGCTCTCAAACTTGAGCGCTCAAACTATCAATCTTTCCTGCACCTGTTTCAGCTGCCTCCAGCTGGTCGATCCCTCTGGGGTACTTGTTAAGCCTACTTGCTAAGCCTCAACACGCACGCACAAATCCCTATAGTCCTGCAATTACAACTCCTTACTCAACCTGTCTCCTGCAACAAAACACTTTCAAATCAATCCTTAGTTCTTCTCATCTCCAAGCAGGAAGAAAACGTCAACTTCTCATCACCTCCCCTTTCTAAGGTAATTCATGCTGCTATCGTTTCCTCATCCTCTGCAGTGATGGCTGAGCCACCTTTGGGCCCGATTAGGCAAGCGCCACAGGAGTAAATATCACGTTTTGCGCAATTGGGGAAAGTGATTAGTAATGGCCGTGCCAAAACTCACATGTACACAATGTGTGGGGGCGCTTGGTGGCAAAAAGGGGAACTGTCAGAAGTTGTTTCTGATTACGTGAACTGGAGATGTTTGAATAGGGGTACCTGCTTCCCGGACAGGGTCTAGACCATGTGGTGGAGTGAGACGCGAAGAGGGGAGGGAGGATTGAACGAGAATATGAAAGGATTACGGCATGGGAAGAGAAGGTATTGGTATTAACTGTGGGAGAGGGGTTAATTGATGGCTCTGATATATACCTATAGTATTGTGACGAAAATGATGAGAAGAGTATGAGAGGAAGGGAGAAGGGAGACCCAGTCTCGCTCTCACCCCCCCAGGGTAGCGGATTGAGACGTGAAGTGAGGAGCCGGGGTATCTGCTGCCAATTAGCTGGAACAATCATCCTTTTTCAAGTGATTGAACTGGTGGTTATTGATATTGAATGTCCTATTTTATTGTTGTCGTGATTTTTGCTCAATCTCTCATGAATTCAGATACACTTCTGCAAGAAAAAATGTCAAAATGTCCAGGCAAGGATCGGAAATGGAAAGTCAGTTGATGCTTCCAGCATATGCATTCAACAATTCTATGACTCATAACCGTTGATAGCGATTAAGGAGTTGACAGTAAGCAGATAAATGATTACTTCAAGCCTTTATTTTTTTATAGATATCTTCTCTATCTCCAATCCGCTTCACACTCCCTCCCGCATCACACTATCATCCCAATCTCCTTCTCCCGTTTCCCATCTGCTTGTCTCTTCACTCCTTCCTATATCCATCCAGTTCCCTTTCCCCGACCATACTATAATAAATCTATCGTGACATATTTCAAATAGCGCCCCTCTTGCATCTCACAATCCTCCTCTATCTCATGATCCTCCTCCATCCCAATCCCCTGCCTTTCATACGGCACCACCTCAGCCTCCATATCTGCATATCACCACATCTCCCTGCTTCTATCGGCCAGAGTTTCCAGCTTCAACAGGAAAGGAAGGATTGAGTTATCATGCTATCTTAACTCGATGAGACAGCCGCATGCGAGCCACATCCGCGAACAGACAAGAAGGACTCGGGAAGAAAAGCAGAGGAGAGCCGGCGAAGGTGGAAAAGTGGAAAGCATTTATACCATTTGATCTCCTCAAAAGTTGAGGGAAGAGCTGTACAACTGCGACTGGACTTGGGAATAAGAAAGCGCAGAGAACTGCAGAGTAGGAAGCTGCGGGAGTAAACAGAGAACTAATCAGAGTATCCGATATATCAGTTCGTTCATTGCAGTTGACAGTAAAATGGGCAAACAAGTGATTGTTGGGTATGAAATGATGGGAGGAGGTCACAGTATTTTGTTTGATCGACTGAGGTTCAAGAGGTCCTGATAATAGTTGTTGCTGATACTAACAAGACATACACAAACTTCAGAGCAGGCATTATTGGCCTTTACACAGGATACATCCTAGTGGAACGTGGGGAAAAAGACATCACCATTATTGCCGAACATCTCCCGGGAGACCAGTCGACATACTACACTTCCCCCTGGGCTGGAGGCAACTTCTCTGCCATTTCTGCCAATGACCCTGACACTCTGGCCTTTGACAAGTTCACCTATACGAACCTGGCGTCTATTCAGCAGAAACTGGGCGGCCCAGAATGCGGCCTACAGCAGTACCCCACCACGGAGTATTGGGATTATCTGCCCAACAAGGAGAAACTGAAGGATCTGAGCACATACCTAAAAGACTTTCGGATCATCGATGGCGAGGACCTGCCGGTCGGGGCTCAATTCGGAGTCAAGTACACAACCTGGGACTTCAATTGTCCCAAGTTTTTGGTGAACATGGCCAAATATCTAAAAGCCCAAGGGGTCCAGTTTGAGCGGAGAAAGCTGACGCACATCTCTCAGGCTTTCACATCCAGCGACATCAGCATTGTATTCAACTGTACAGGTATTGGGGCCAGGACTCTTGAAGGAGTGAAAGACTCAAAGGTGTATCCCACCAGAGGGCAGGTTGTGGTGATTCGGGCTCCTCATATCAAAGAGAACATGCATCGATGGGGCAAGACGTATGCTACGTATATTATCCCCAGACCTCATTCGGACGATCAAGTGATTTTGGGAGGGTTTCTGCAGAAAGATAACTGGACCGGAGACACATTTGGACATGAGACACAAGACATTTTGGAGAGAACTACCGCGCTGCTTCCCAAGATTCTCGACAGGCCTATTGAGATTCTGCGGGAAGCTGCTGGATTGAGACCTTCTCGACAGGGGGGAACTCGAATTGAACGGGAAGAGGTCTCTATTGGTACTGCTATCATTCATAACTACGGTGCCAGTGGCAATGGCTATCAGAGTGGGTTGGGTATGGCTTTTAAGGCTGTCCAGCTGGCTTTTGGCGAGTTTTCAGGTCTTCCTTTGAGAAGTAAGCTTTAGTAGGGGATGTAATAGTGGGAGCAGCTAGACCAGGATGTAAATTCTGCATATAATATCGAATGCCTTAGATTGAACACAACATGTCTCTCAACGTGTTGGGGACATCGGACGGGTACATATACTCTGAACATCAGTATTGACTGCTTTTGACGAACAGCGAGCACAATCCTGAAATAACTACGTCGAATATTGGTATGCTGCTCAAGTTCAGTACCTTCAGTATGAAAGTTCTATAGCTCAAGCTAACATGCTTCCTTTCTGATTTATTCTTTAAACAGCATATTTCCTGGTCCACTCCTTTGCGGTGGCTTCGTACTTTGCCCGGTCTGTCTTGTATAGGTTGGCAATCTCAGGGACCAACGGATCGTCGGGGTTGGGATCCGTCAGCAGAGAGCATATAGACAGAAGCACCTTGGATATAGTCAGAGCAGGAGACCATTGCTCCTTCAGAATGTCCAGACAGATGGAACCATTGCTGTTGATATTGGGGTGATAGATTCTGGTGGTGAAACTGACCTTTGGCGGCTTGAAAGGGTAGTCGGTAGGGAAGTGGATAGACAGGAAAAACACACCTCCCGCATATGGACTATCAGCAGGTCCCATTATAGTCGCCTGCCAGTGAAACAGATCATCGCCAATAGGGCCAGCAGAGCAGGAAGAAGGCGGATCTCTGTGAAAATTGTTAGTACAAATTCTAGATATAAAAAGGCCTCACTAGCAGATGGCGCTCTCCAAATAGTAACCGCCGAAACAGAAAGAGATCCTCAACACTGGAGCATCAAACAGCCTATTCGCCATCAAACCAAACGCCCAGAAACCCATATACAACTGATGCCTATCCCCATCAGCAATCATAACCCTGAGCGCCCATCCGCCAAATCCATCGCAAATAACAACCACTTACCTTCCGAGATCAGCCAACTCCTTGTTGATTCTCTTTAACGACATATTTGCTGCTGTTTATATATGATTATCAATGCCACTCAGAAACGAGATGTGGATGCCAGATACCAAATCACGCACGTCGGTCGCAGTATCCCTTGACTTTCGCTTATGCAATACTTTGTTGACTATTCAGCTTCTCTAGAGCTTCGTAATCAATGACAGTAGTGTCCAACTGGCAATCACAACTCTCAGTGTTAATATACACGAATTAAACCCGGTTAATTCGCCCAGCTGTTAAGAAGCAAGAGGAAAGGAAAGGAAGGGGAATCAGTCCAGCGAGATGCAAAACTGGACATAAAAGGTTACAGTGGGCTTGTGGCGGACAGTCAGGCTTTTAGTGTCCTTTTGGGCGTTGTGTCACGACGTCACGTGCAGCGGAGTCTGGGACCGGAGATCGGAAAGCGGGGCGTTGATGGAGGAAATAGAAGATCTAGAAGGTGAAGAGAAGTTTGAATGAAAAAGTTTTTTCTTTCTTTCAAATACGTGATTATTGTTTGCAGTGGCAAAAAGACGTGAGCTGGTATCATGTAGGCTTGAAGGAGCGCTCAGATACTTCCGGGATAACTAAGCAGGACATGCCCAATGCAGGTGCGTGACATGGGACACTCGTTGATAAGGTGAGAGATGTCAGGATTGGGATTCTAATCGGTGAGGTCAGTGGTGATTGAATATCCTTGAAACGAGCAATATTATCTGTGGATTGTTGAGTTGGTCTCTAGATCAGGTTTCTAATCTCTGCTCCTAACTCAAGGATGAAAAAAACCTTTTTGCACTCAAAAGTTTGCTGCCGTTGAGCTGTCAAGTACTGTGAACACCTCGCATGTCACGATAACGGGAATACACCCATACCCGCCAGGGCATGACAGTTACCCGGACTACTGTATACCTTCTCCGCTATTCTTTCCTCCGTGACATGATTTCCTAAATTAGCACATTGTATCCGCTTGCCCTATTTGGCTGTGTCTCAATACAGGCAAGGTGAGGGGCGCCCAAGGTGAGTGGAAAGGAGACCTGATGTTCAAGACATGTTTGATAGATCTGTCGGGAACTCCACATGACCTGTCCTCAATAATTTGTTGAGAGTGCTAGTCCGGGCAGAGGGGCCGATGTTCTGTTGAATTAATAGCAGACTGGCTTTAGATCAAGAAGTGTAAACTAGGTAGAATGAGCCACAAAAAGCAGAGGCCTTGTTAGAAGCAAATTCGATCACGAGACCCGTCAGTCAATGCAGATGTGTTTCAATCACACTTGCAGTCTCTCTTTCAGTCTGTATTGTGCTATCAGCAATCTGTCCACTGATATGATTTGGAGTCAAGTACATACCGCGGTACTTGCCATGCTCATCTATCCTATCTTTTTACTGCTTTACCTGCCTCTCCATCATCTGAAACTAAAGCTTCGCGTCTCCATCCATCACATCAATAACGTTTCAGCTATAACTGCTTAAGCTTTCAACCGTCTCACAAAAGAGAAATTGAGCTTCAATCTTTCACACACTAATGCTGCAGAGCAAGAACCTAAAGTGGAGCCACTTCGAGTGTATTTCTATGGCAGTTGCAGGAACCGGTACGCCCAGACTCAATAGACCTTGAGAAAATTGAGGGCAGTGACGTTGCGCGTTTTTGTTTCAGCAAAACTCATCACACTACACACGTAGCTATATTTGAAAAGCTCATAAAAGAGACTCAAAGGGTCTTTAACATCTCGGCTTCAGCTGCAAACCCTAATCTGCATGTTAGAACCTGACCTGCATGAAGGCTGCACATGCTGTCGCCCATCACCAGCATACGCTACAAGAAGACAGCACATCTCTTGAATATGATTATTACTTCTGATACATCTTTGCAAAATCTACCCAGCCTTTACTCATTACTTCAACTGCTTGATCTGACCGTACTTGAACAGTATTCGAAAGCTGTCGGACTTGACAGAGTTTAAGGTAGAAATTACAGTTTAACTGGTCTCCTCCGTAAAAAGACACAACTCTAATCTTAATACAAGCACACTGCATAAAACCTAATTAAAACCGTGAAACGTTATTCTGCAGCAACATTTATCACGCCACTATGTTCAGATTGACAGGTCAATCAAATAATATATGTTCACCATGTATAAAATTATTCTTGAGAGAGCAGAAATACCGTCTGACAAGTTGTTCAGTTGGAAACAGCCGGTGGCTTATCTGGTGAGTCACATGAAGCTCAACCTATGGCAGGTAAGACACGGCCTCCGGAGGTTACGCAGAAGGCGGAAGGCGGCCGACCCGAAGGTCTCGGCTCGGTTGTTATTCTTAGCCGAGCAACCGCAGTGCGTAGTAGAAAGAATCATCAAAAGTCAAGACTTCTAGCTGCTGAATGCCAGGCTAGTTGGGGTAGAGCTTTTACCGATTCATGCTGTTCCCTGGAACATTAGTTGCTGATGATATGCCGCAAATCTATGAGACACTTGCAGTTACAGGATGGACTGTGGGTGTTTATTGCGGGAGTAACACTTGAGAAGAGGCACTGTAAAGTGACCCCATAATATAATAACATGCAATACCAAATTATATACAGCAGTTCCTGTTATTTCCCTGCTTGACAATCGGCTGAATGTGTTTGGTAGAGTTGAAAGATTTAGCTCGGGTTGGTTTCATTAAGCTTTGAAGTAGAAGCCAGAACCTTAAGGAGAGACAGACTCTTAGGCAGCTTCCTACCTGTCATTTGAGCTCCACAATGGGATCCACAATGTGTACCATCCTCAAACATAACTCTCGCTTTCACACATAAATCACTCTACTTCCACCTCTCATTCCTTCCTTTCCACCTCTCCTCGACCCCGCTCCTCTTCCAACCTGCATTCCTCTTTGGGCATCAATTCCTAAGGTTGCAGCCTTAGCTCCAAACTCAAACCTTCTAACCTTCTAATCTCCCTCAACTGTAACCCTATTTCCAAACCCAATTCAGCCTCTTATATATGTTGCCATTCTCGCCAATTACACTCCACATTTTTTCATTCTTAGCATTGTTTCCTCACTGAGTGGTGTAAATGTCACTCTTTTCCCTGGAAAAAAGCGCGTTTTTTTTGCACCTTCAATCCTTTCTCAGAAACTCAGCGCTTTCGCTCTCAAGTTTTTCCTGAGCCTCCGGTGGCATTTTTATTGCGACTGCCAAAGAAAAAGAACAAACAACCAAAAGCCTCCAGCACTGTCTTGGAGCGTTTATCGTTCCTTTCCAGCAAGCGACAACACAAAAAACAGCTCTTACTACATTCGGCTTTTGTCCCCGCTCGCACTTCCGCTTCCGTCTCTCAACCCGAAACTCCGTCCTTCAATGTCATCCGCTCCATGAACTCAGCATAACTATACAAGTTCTTCAGAGCTCCCCCAGCCCAGCGTATTGAATGTCGACTTGCGTACAACTCCGGTAATCGGGATTTTCACCTCGGTTTGAAACTCCGACCCTCCGAACATCCGAACCTCCGACATCCGACATCCGACATCCGAACCTCCGATATCCAAAACCCAAAATGGCCGACTCTCCATTCTCCATTGAGGACTGCGACGCCTTCCTGGCCTCCATCAGTGCCGGCCCCGCTTCTGAGAGCCCGTTTCCGCCCGACGACCCCGCAGCGGGGGAGGGGCTGTTTTCCTATATGCCGCCGTTCCAGGGCCTACCGTTCGGCACGGAGTTTTTCCCCGACAGCAGCGATATGCTGGCCAACCCGTGGCCGATGAGCCCCGCCCCCGCATTTGGCGGGGTAACCGGCTTCCCCGCGCCCCGCCCTTCCGACGCGGCATCCGTTTCAACCGATTCGGCGGCCGGCTCGCTTTTGAGCCGTTCCAGCTGCTCCTCTTCTTCTTCGCTGAGCTCAAGGGAGGAGTACCCCGCACTAAAGCAGGAGTACCCCGCACCATCCGCACCGAAACAGGAATACCCCGCACCATCCGCTCTGAAACAGGAAAACCCCGCCCCACCTGCCCCGCAACCCCGCTCGCGCTCCCTGCCCCACATGAATGCCCCGCGGGTAAAGCCGCCTACCCCGCCTACCCTGCCTGCCCCGCCCCGCCCCGCCGCCATCACCTTCCACGCCACAATCGACAAGTCAACCGGCAAAATCGTCAAACCAGGCCGAAAGGAGAAATCGGCCCACAATATGGTGGAAAAACGCTACCGCACAAACATAAACGACAAAATCATTGCCTTGCGGGACAGCGTGCCGGCCCTCCGGGTGCTGACAAACCCCGCCAACCCCGCCGACCCCGCCGACCCTTTACCGGATTTAGACGGCTTGGCGCCGGCCACAAAACTCAATAAAGCAACAGTGCTGACAAAGGCGACGGAGTACATTCGGCATTTGGAGCGCAAAAACCGCCGGTTGCTGGAGGAGAACCGCATTTTTAAGGCTAAACTGAAGGAAGTGGGAGGGGCAAGCGGGGTAGGCGGGGTAAGCGGGGTAAGCGGGGTAAGTGGGGCAAGCGGGGTAAGCGGGGTCGGCGGGGTTAGCAGGGTAAGCGGGGTAAGTGCGGGGCAGCCCCACTCAGCCGACTCCTCCCCCTTTTCCACTTCCGGCTCGCCCGCCTCGGCCTCCGCCTCCTCCGTCGCCTCCTCCCCGCCCCATAACGGACCGTCGGGAACCCCCGCCAAACTCCTCGTCGGCACAATGGCCGGCGTGCTGGCGGCGGGGCTGCTGGACGACATGGCGGGGTACGACACCCGCGGCCTGTTTGCCGTGCCTGTTGCCGTCCCGCTTGGCGGGGCTGGTGGCGGGGTAAATGCGGGGCTGGCGGTTTTGCGCGGGGTGGCGTCGTGCGGGGCCCGCGCCGCCGGCCCGCTGCTGCGGGGGTTGCTCGTGTTTGCGGCTCTGGCTTATCTGCTGGCTGATTTTGTGGTGCCGAGCCCCGCCAAAAATGCGGGGAAAAGCTCGGCCCAAGGCGGGGTAACCTACCCCGCTTCCGACCCCGCCTCGGGCCCCGCCGAGACCCGCCGGAAAGTGTGGCGGCAGTACACGCGGGACGAGCCCCTCCCTGGCGCCACCCCGCTCGGCTCGGCCGTCCTTTTGGCCCGCGCTGCCGCTGCCGCCGCCACCGCCGCCGTCCTCCGCGCCACTGCGCCACACTCCTGGCGGCTGCTGCGCCCCAGCAAAGCCACCGCGACGGCATGGGAAAAGGCAATTGAGGCGCAGCTGGCGGGTGGCGACAGCCGCCCCGCGCCAAGCCGCCTTTTGTACACGTTTCTGCGGGGCACGCTGCTTCCGCCGTCGGTGGGGCGGCATTTGACGGCGGCGCTGCATGCACGGATCATCGGGCGGAGCGTTGCGGGCGGGGTAGTGCCGCGTTTGTGCGACTGGGTGGCGGAGTACTACTGGCGGCAGGCCAAGCGCATGTATTTGCGGTCGTTCACTTTGGAGGGGCAGAGCGGGGTAGGTGGGGTAGGTGGGGTAGAGGGGCAAAGCGGGGTAAGCGGGGTAAGCGGGGGCGGGGCAGAGGGACACCCCGCAGTGCCCGCCCACCTGAAATATCTGGCCCTGTCCCCTGAGCCCCTGCGGTCACATGACACGTTGCAGCGGCTGGCCAACGTGGCGGCGGGGGCCCCGCTCGATGCCGGCTGCCGCGCCCGCTGCGACCCCGCACTGCCCCGCGCCGTGCTTGCCGACCCCGCCGTCGCTACCCCGCTTGACATGCTTGCCGCGCTCTATGCCCACGAGACGCTGCTGCAGGTACTGGCGGCTAAACTGGACGAGCCCCGCTTACCCCGCACTGAGCCCCGCACTGAGCCCCGCCCCCACCTGCCCCACCTGCTGAAAAAGTGCGTGGACATGGCGCCGGCCCACTCGGCCGTGCGGCGGCAGGCGGTTGTTGCCCAGGCAACGTTCACCACTTCGGGGCGGGACCGTCACAGCTCGCTGGGCCGCGCGGTGCGGCTAGTGCGGGGCGAGTGCGGGGTCAGCCCCGCCAGCCCCGCCAGCCCCGCCAGCCCCGCCAGCCCCGCTGCGGGGGACTACCAGGTGGCGCTGGCCTGCGCGTTTGCCAACAACTTTGTTCGCTGCGGCCATCTGCACGACGGGCTGCAGTGCCTGCAGCGGGCCGAGCTCGGCCCCGCTACCCCGCTCGGCGTTTTAGGTTTTGTGGCCCTGTACGACTGCCTCGTGACTGTGGCGGCGGAGGCGGGGCAGTTGCCCGATTTGGCCGACGCCGACCGGCGGCTGCTGGAGCGGCTGGCGGGGGTGGCGCGCGTTTGGATTGGCGGGCCGGCGGGGGAGCAGGCGCGGGTGCCGCACGCCCGGCGCACCGAGTTGGTGGAGACGCTGCTCGGCATCGGGCGGCAGTTTGGCGGCTTTGACGGCATGTGACGGAGAGGGGCTGGCTGAGCCACAGAAGAGCCACCGGTAGTTACCGCAGTTGGGGGGAGCGTTCAGTCTGCAGCGGAGCAAATGTGGCGCAGCAGGTGGCGCAGGTGGCGCAGGTGGCTGCCCGAGTAAAGCAGTCTCTCCTCTGAATGTTTTGAGAGTGCTGAAGTTTTCATTGCAGCTACAGAAGAGAGAAAGAGAAGGTAAAGATGAAGCATTGAGGAAGGAAAAAAGAAAGCAGAATTGTATCCCGAGAAGCAACTTTGAGAAGGAGAAAGAGAAAATGAAAAAAGAAGAGCAGTGAAGTTATGAAGAGACTGTGAGATTTGAGGATGAGCAACTGGAGAAAGTCCAGGAGCAGTATGAATAAGAAAATACATAAAGAAAAGGAACAATCTGGTATGGCGGGGGTGGAGTTTATACGAAATAATGAGAATTAATCTAAGAATGAACTGGTAATTAAGAGTGGAGGGAAGGATTCGTAAGGGAGGAAAGGAAGAGGACAAGTATGACGGGAGAAGAAGAAGAAGAAGAAGAAGAAGAAGAAGAAGAAGAAGAAGAAGAAGAAGAAGAAGAAGAAGAAGAGGAAGAAGAAAAGGAATGCGGCGATTGTAAAGGAACAGAACGGGATGAGCTGGAATGAACTGAATAGAGGAGAAAGTAAAAATAATGATGGTAGGAAAGTATAGAAATGCCCTCTCTGAAACTGAGGAGAAGGCAGTTTGCGGAGTGTATTGAGAAGTACACAACGGAGATACAGAACATTGAAACTTGCTGGTTTGTTGCTACAATTCACCTGGACCCGCTGTTCATTTTCTGTGATGAGGATCAATAGTCATAATAGTTTGAGCATCAAATCAAAAAACGGCTTCTGTAATGGCATCAACAATAGTGGTTGAATTAATGGCATTAATGTGATTTTCCATTGAGGGGGGCATCAATTTGAGCCGCCGTTGACAGCTGCAGGGTCCTGCATAGTAATGCATAAAGCTGCACTCTCTATTAGAGTTGACAATCTGCGGAGGCAGAGGTCTCTGATATCTATGGATCCCAGAGAGGAGATCAATCAATACATACAAGCTGTAGGGGTAATCATAGGAAATATGCTCACTATGCAAGACTCTATAGTCAGATACTGTGGCAGGTGGAGTGCAAACTCCAGAGAGTGGAAACAGTTGCTGATATAAAATAGGGTTTATATCAATGCATGTTGATGCATCGTCGCTATTTTATGCATAAATATGCATACCGCGACAGACTACTCTAACCGAAAATGCAAGTGAGTTCTCCATCTTTGAGGAGTTGCAATAAGTCAATCCTACAACACTATACCCAATAAACTGTAGATGTAACAAAAAACTAGCAGTAACCCAAAAGTGTCATTCAGGAGCCTTCAGAAATGCCAGGCGTGAAAATAAATTCTTTGGAGCGTCTCCTGTTTCCTGGCACGGCGGGTTTTCCCATTATGGAAATCCCCACAGTATGCATCTCCATGCAAGATGCTGCACAACACGCAGCGTGCAAAGATTATAGTTTCAGTACGATGGTTGTATAATGATTATACGTTGTGTGAAAAGCCACCCATAGCTATATAAAGTATATTGGATAGCAAACCAATCACAACCAAAGCAAAGCATGCAGTATAATAGCAGCGAAATGCCTCTTATATGTAGAAGTGGACGTTCATTGACTGTACAGTAAACTCTCCATCGCATAATCAATGCATATCTATGCATAAACTCTAAACCAGCAATGGCAAAAGCACATGTACACTCTTGCCTTGGCATAAACAACAAAATCATTGTTGAGGAATGGCAATATCTTTCTATTCTCTGATTTTTCTCTGTTTTCTTATAAACGGCATCAATTACTATACCATTTAAAGCACAGCAACAATAAATTTTGCCCCCAGCTCTGACAATCACATCCCCACAAGAACCTCTGAACACCCCACCCACCCCTCTCATTCCTTCTTGAAAAAACTTGTCGTAACCAGTCAAAAGAAACCTGTACTTCACATCGCCCTTCTGCATCCTCTCCCACGCCTTTGCCACATTCTCCTCACTGATATCAACCGTCTCAATCCACGGCTTGATACCCTTCTCCGCCGCCAGCTGCAGCATCCTCTCAATGTCCTTCGGAGCGCCAATACACGACCCGCCAATCTTGTAGTTCCCATACAGTAAAGCCGACGGCTCAAATGTGACCTTCTCGCCTGCCGGAGGTCCCGTGATGTATATAATCTCTCCGCGGGCTTTCAACAACCCCAGCAAAGCATCCACATTAGTCCCAGTGAAAGAACTGGCTGTATTCACTATCAGTTCCAGACTGTCAGCATACTCAGTCTCATAGCCCTCCTGACTGGTGTCAATATAGTGATCGGCGCCCATCTTAAACGCATCCTCCTTCTTCCCTCCCGAGCGGGAAATGGCCGTCACCTCGGCCCCGAGCGCCTTGGCAAACATTATCGTCATATGGCCAATCCCGCCGATTCCGGAAACACCAACTTTCGTCCCCTCAGTGACTCGGAACTGCAGCAGAGGCAACAAACCGGTAATACCCCCACACAACAGAGGAGCAACTTCCTCAGACTTCAAACCCTCAGGTATACCAAAAGCAAACTCCTCGCTGACCCGAATATGCGACGCATAGCCCCCCTGCGTATTCTCGCCCGAAGGGTACTTGCCGAAGTATGTGCCGAGAATCTTGCGGCAGTTGTTCTGGTAGTCCTTGCGGCACCTTTCGCAGTCGCCGCAGCTGTTGCACTGAGCGCCCACCCCAACTCTGTCGCCCACTTTAAACCGTTTAACTTTGTCGCCCACTGAAACAACTCTGCCGACTATTTCGTGGCCCACAGCCACCGGCACATACGGCCGCCCCCAGTTGCCGCTGGCGGCATGCAAATCCGAGCCGCAGATGCCGCAGCATTCGATTTCAATGTCCACGTCTTGGGGCCGTTTGGAGTGCGGGGTGTACTCGAATAGTTGAGGGTGGAGCCAGTCGTCAAAGTCGACGACGCCAAGGGCAGTGATTTTGTCAGCCATTGTAGGAAGGGGGCGCGGGTTGTTAGTTGGGTGTAGAGAAGGAGACGGAAGGGGAAGGGGAAGCGGAAGCGGAAGCGGAAGGAGAAATATGCCGAAAAAATGGTATATGCCGAGAATCGAACGGAGAACACTATAGGCTGAAGGGGAAGTCTCAAAGGCTGCAAACACCAGCGTCCATTCGCCGGCTCTCAGTCTGCTTTTATATTTTGCCGACTTCCCTCATCTCCATCTCCTTCCGCACCTTCCGGCATCTCCGTGTTGAACCCCGGTGGCCGAGACGGAGATAAGCATGGAGCCCCGATGGCGCCGGTCCGAAAGTGAGATGTCGTAAAAGGCGTGCTGTTTCCAGAATTGAGGCGCATCGCCTGTTTGGGACGATTTTATGAGGCGTTGGAGACCGTTGGAAGATGCTGTCAGTCAAAATGTCAATACAATTGATGTGGGGCTTTCTGGAGGGAGTTAGTAGGAGGGATAATGAGGCGGGGTGGAGAAGAGGGAGGGGTAATGAGGGGCAGAGGGGTGGGGGTAGGAAAGAGAGGAGGAGAAGAAGAGGGGGAATAGAGGATAATGAGGGGGAAGGCGGGGTATGGAGGGGCAGAGAGGGGAAGAGGGGTAAAGGCAGAAGAAACCCCGGCTTTCTCCGCCCGGTGACTCAATTTTCATCTTTCTGACATGGTAATGGCGGGAATGGATGGCATAATGAGCAGTTGTAAGTAGTACTGAGGCTCCGTTTTATGTGCCAGTGGAGAAAAACCTCCAAGCCAAATTTGCAGCTGCCTGCGTCTCTCTATTTGTTGAAAGCTGATGGGATACGCTCAAGCAGCTTTTCCACATTCAAGTCAATAAAGCTGACGCATTGAAGCTGAAGCTGTCTAAGTATTCTCTGTTTGAGAGAGGATGATGATGTAAATTCTGTTGCAGCCAGTGGGCTAGGAAAAAAAACAGCATCTACAAAATTGAGAAAATTAACAGCAAGCCATTTAGAAAGTGACAGTTTGAGTATAATGAAGTAGTATTTCAGCTTTTACTCGAGCGATGCATTCTGGTGGCTATCGCATTCTGGACGATTTAAGGTTTAGCAGTTAGCTAGGTTTAGATTTGACGCAGGGTAATGGGAGTGAATAAACTTTAACTGCTTAGTCAGGCAATAAGGATGACTGAGTTAAGGTTCAGCCATGAAAGTCTGCGTTAAAGTTTTAAAGAGAAAAGCGGGAGACTTATGGCTTCTATAGTCTTGAACAACAGAGAGTTGTTGTAGAGGTCAATATTCCAGAGGAACAAATTATGTAAAAGACACATAGCTGGGTAATGCAGAGAATCCTTAGAAGCGTAAGTCCCAAACAGTGGAGCAGTCGCTTCGATATGCAGATATGAGTCAAGGTTTTATCGAATGCAGATTGATGTATCCACAGTAGACTCCGCATGGTAATGCATTAGACGATGACTCGCTTAGAATATACAATCTCTGCAAGCTTGATATACAAGCACTAGGCCTACAAAGTAGTATTCTTGAAGCAAGAGAACAAAAGTGAAATCTCATTCACTCATCCTAAATCACAAAAATCAAATCAGAAATACTATTCACACAAGAATACTCGCTGGACAGTACAATGCACTATGCTTCGTTTCGCTGCATGCATACTGCATTGGAATGCATAAACCCTAACTCTCTCACAACAAAAGCATGCGTCTCCTCTTGTGAAATGGGATGATCAGCTCTTATGCACAAAACTCCCTTGTTATTGTCCCTATTCAACCTGCCAATCCACACTATAACCCACATAATTCGCCCATTAACCCCATCTTTGCATCCCCAAAAGCCCCAATGTCGGCAGGCCTCACTCCGTTCACCCAATGAAACTCCAATGAGGAGATCCCAAACCACCCGGGCAATCATCAAACTGAGTCTGCTGCTCTCCGCCATTCTTCTCATCACCAACTTCTTCCGTTCCCAAAATTCCGACACGCAAACTTCGGCTATCGGAACGTCCCTCCACTCCGAAATGAGACGCGAAGCCCCCATAGTGACAATTGTCGGCGGGGGTCTGGCGGGGCTCTCGGCTTTACTCGAACTGGTCAACTCCGGCCGGCATTGGGGGAAGATCTTTCTGCTGGAAAAGACGGCCAAACACGGCGGCAACTCCATAAAAGCCTCATCGGGTATCAACGGAGTCCCCACCCGTTTTCAAAGGGAGCTGAACATCCAGAGGGACTCCCCAGAGGCTTTCCTCAACGACACCCTGAAATCAGGGAAAGGCCTCTCCAATGCCAGGCTGGCCAAAACACTCTGCGACAAATCAGCAGACGCCATCCATTGGCTGGTGGACGTGAACGGCATTGATTTGGCCAAAGTAAATCAATTGGGCGGCCATTCCTTCCCGCGGACCCACAGAGGCAAAGGGACTCTGCCGCCGGGGTTTGCCATCATCAGCAGTCTGTTCTCCAAAATAAAGGCGGCAGCTCCCCAGGTGCCTGTGGAGATTATATACAATGCGGAGCTGTCGGATATCAGGCTGGAGAACGACGAGGTGAAGGCGGTGAAATACAAGCAGGAAAAGACGGGTGGGGAAGTGACGCTGAGTACTGATTTCCTTGTTATAGCGACAGGAGGGTTTTCGGGATCGGCAAGCATGCTGGAGAAATACCGGCCGGATCTTGTTAGTTTCCCTACTACGAATGGATTGGCAACTGCGGGCGATGGACAGAAGATTCTTGAGGCTCTGGGGGCCGAGCTTCTGTATATGGACCAGATTCAGGTCCATCCGACAGGGTTTGTTGATCCTGCTGATCCCGAAGCTCAGTACAAGATACTAGCCGCGGAGGCTCTGCGAGGGGTTGGGGGTATACTGATAGATCCGACGACTATGCGGCGGTTTGTCAACGAGCTCACTACGCGGGATAACGTGACGAACGCTATTTTGGCCCAGCCGCCCAGCTCGGAGCGCAAAGCGTATTTGGTGTTGAATGAAGTGGATGAGCTGGAGATGAAAGATCACATGAAGTTCTACGAGGCCAAAAGGCTTATGAAGCGTGTTCCCATCAGAGATGCTTTTAGGACAGAGGAACAAGGCGAACAGCTTCTGGACGAATTGAGCCGGTACAACAAGTACATCACCAAAGAGGAGCAGGATCCGTTTAATAGGACGGCATTTGGACAGCCGTTTGATCTGAGCCGGGGACTGGACACACCGATATACCTGGGCACTGTGACGCCTGTGGTGCATTTTACTATGGGAGGAGTTGAGATTGACGAGCATGCGAGAGTACTGAAATCCTCCACCAAAACACCCTTTAAGGGTCTCTATGCGGCAGGAGAAGTCACTGGGGGTGTGCATGGGGCCAACCGGCTGGGGGGCAGCTCTCTTCTAGAATGTGTCGTGTTTGGAAGAACGGCGGCCCAGGAGATTGTCAAACTGGTAGCGGCATGAGGGGAGCATATTTGAGTGAAAAATATATACTGTTTGATGGTATCTACTTTATTTTACCTGCCAACTTGATGGAAAGCATCTTTTTTGGCCCGATGAGCCTCCCGGCACGTCCGAAGTCACGTGAGGTCACATGAGTCACGTGATAAACTAATATATGTTGACATAATCATATACAATGCCCTCTGTCCTGATTGGGACATTTTGTGACTGTGTTCATTCTCAAATGTATGCACCGTGCTGACAACTACGCACCCACACACTGCCAGCGGGGACTCCGACACGGCATACTCTTTCATGTCAATGCTGGAGCGACCAAAGGGTGAAATGATATGGTGATGTAGATGATGTGCAGACGGTGAAGGCGTACAGTGTGGGGTATTGTGTATTCGGGTTCCTTTGGTAACAGCAACAACCATAATACCATAGTCAAGATGTCCAACGTTTCTAAGTATGTTCAGATTCCTTCGGCAAGGAGGAGGTACATTTGATAGGGAGACGGACTGTTGAACACGAGGCTTGGTTCACCGAAATACGACAACGGCATGTTTGGGTACCGGAATTGTGCGGAGTCGGCTGTCAAAAAGCTGGACAGGGCGGTGTTTGTCAAGATGTCATAAGCAGTTGAAGGAATGACCGAAAGGGGACTTTGAGCTGGAAGTTGGCATTTCAGCCAAGAGTTTTCGGTCAGCGCTATCACCAATTCAGGATTCTTGCCAGTATAATCTGGCTACGCACAGATCTCATTCGATCTGAAGTCACTCAACATCCACTGTTCAAACTGCCACAAAGCTGCCAGGCCGCCAAACCTTCTCCTATTACATTGCCTCAATTGTTCACTACCCACCCTAGAGCTCTGACTAACCACTCAATTAGCGATTTCCTTTGGGCTGTCACCGCCAACAACTCCGCCTACGTCGTCAAGCGACGATCCGCTGGCGGTGTTGCTTTCTCCACCGACCCCTTGAACGCCTCTGGCAAGAACACCAAATCTGTGTCCAGCTTGGCCAACGACACTGCCATTGGCATCACCGTCAACCCCAAAGGAACCTACGTCATCAGCAAGAAGGTTGGCTCTTTCAACAAGCCCAGATCTGCCGTCAAGGTCATCAAGCTCCAGAAGGCTGCTGGCTCCAAGGCTGTCATTGCCGCTGTTGCCAAGGAGGCCCAGGGCTACAACGACAAGCTGACCTACCCTCTGGTTGTCAAGGCTTCTGCTCTGGCCAGAGCCAAGAAGCCCAAGAAGGTTTACGAGGAGAAGAAGAGACATTAAGCGACTATGAATTTAGCTCATTCAAGTCTGTCCGTCATTAATGTATATCTACCACTGATTATCTTGAATGAATGTAGGCTGGTTGTAGCTCTTGTGGACATTGGGTCTCACGCTGTTAGCTCAAATCTGAGATGAGATACAAGGTTCCTCTGAAGTGAGATGCGAATATAGGATCTATTATCAATCACCAGAGGTTGAGGCTGATAACGGGAATATTTGATTCAAGGCTGTGAAAAATGCAGATTAATGAGTGAGCCATTATGGTTCTGGGGCTCCCTTCAGTCCGGTGTCCCCGGAGCTGTGAAGCCCACCCCAGGTGTGGAACGTATCGAGGCCATAGAGATACAGAGTTCGTCAGCTCCTGCTCTTGCCTACAGATTCCAATGTGTGTTTAGTCTGAGACAGAATCAGATCTCCCATTGCGGCATCCACACCTTCCTCCTTTTCAACCAAAAGATCTTTCATAGCACCTCTCGGCATCCGTCAAACCTCCACATGTCGTCCACTTCATGCACTTAACCCTTTAGGCATCTCGTGCTTTATGCTCTCACCAGGTTTTAACATCCAGCCGATCCATCCCCACCACGCAACTCTCAACCCTCAAACATCTCAAAGCCGACTTCGAGACTTTCTCTCCATATATTCTTCTTTCATCCGACAACGTTCCTGAGCTTTTCCCGACGCGTCTGAATCTTGCAGCTGTCTCGCAGCAAACCTGCATATTTATCCATAGAAGTCACGCATGATTATGCATAAATATGTAAGGATGCTGCATACGCGTCGCCCCTCAGGTTGTAACCTTAAGCTGCCAGGCGCGTCTACGCGATAAAGCTTTTTTTTCCATCTCCTGCCGTATTCCATAGCGAGAGAGGATCAACCTGCCCTGATTTCCAGCACCAGGTGATGCCTCACCCGATGCCGCCTCATCCCATGGAAGGGTATAGTACAACGCGTGGCACAGGTGAATATCTCAACATCGCATCTCCTCTCGGTGTCAGTGGAACGCGAGACCCATTGATGCCATCAGAAGTCACCAATTCTCGTAAGTTTCCATACGTTTCTCAAAACACTTGTGACTAACTACCTATGCAGTCTCTGATTTCCACCCTATTCTACCACAGAAGTCATCATATCACATCAGTTTGCTCCTCCCCCCCCCCCCCCCCCCTCCTCAGCATCATCCATTTATGTCTCTCGACCCCCCCACCCTAACATCACGTCTCTTCGTCGCGTCCTGTATTCTGCAAACAGCAATAAACAGAACCGGCCGTTGTTTCCTTAAGTTCTCGCTTAAGGGTACAGTTTCTGCTCTCCCTAACAGATCAACACTCTGTAGGCTTCCCAATCCATCACTATTCCCTTTCGGTATATTCTCCGTATACTCTTTCCGGCGCTCTCCCTCCTGCTGGACACTCCCCACATTACTCTTTGCTTTGGACTGGATCTGAACAACAACCAGTGAAGAACTCTTCTGCTCTGCTTTCTTTACCAGAGTGTGATGTTTGGGAGGAAAAAGCGTCTCTGACACTGTCGGGAAGGGCTGGAAAAGCAGAAAGAAAGTCTGGGAATGAACAGGGAGTAAGCAGCACTGAGCAGGAAAAGGCCCAGAGACGTGTTTACCTTTAGCGCGCGATCCAAAACCCAAACTGCCTGCTTGCAAATGCAACAGAGGATCACAATTGAAGCCGATGAATTAGAGATCAAAGGAAATCTGAAGAGATCTGAACCGACACACGAATCTGCAGTTGCAACAGCTCTGCTCGACACACATTCGCTCTTATCAATTCATCATCAGAAACTATCTGCACAAGTCACAGGAATCCTTTCGCTTCGCATAAACACGCATAAACACGTTCTGGTGTGGCATTTCTGAGCTGCTGAGAGCTCTTATTGGTTCATATTCGATACAAAGTAATCTCTCTGGCTTAACTCCTCTGACTGCATATCCCGCCATCTCATCTCACCCTCCGCGTCTCTCACAACTAAACACGCAAAGACCGGCCCCCCGACCCCGCCCGCCATGACTCCATTCACACATCCCACCCCGGCAGACTCGCCAATGACGGCCAGCCTCGGGCCGAGCCCCGCAGACTCCTTCCGAACCCCGTCGGTCCGCTCGTCGGGACATCCGAGCCAGCTGTCGCTGGACTTGTCCGCCACACCCAACGACTCCAGCCATATGGACTACATTTGGCTGGAGGAGGACGCGGAAGAAAACACCACAAACCCAACAGACTATTTCATGGACGACGTGCACGCGTCGCCGTTCCAGCAGTCGCAGATGCACTCCTTTCTGCGACTGTCCCCCGCCGCAGACGGCAAACCCAACGACCCCTCCCCCGCCCCCGCCGACCCCGCTTCCCACTTCTCCGCCCTCCAGGCTTCCTCTTCCTGCTCCTCTTTAGCCACCCTGCCGATGGCCAGCGGACCGGATGCCGACTCGGCCCGAAACGGAACCCCCGGCGGCTTCCCGTCCCGCCCACACTACACACATTCGGCTTCCGGATCAGACGCGTACACATCCGAAATGCGATCCGCCAGCCATCTGCGCTCGGCAGCCGCGGGGCCCGCGGGACCCGCATACGCCGCCAAGCCCGCCAAGCCCGCCCTGGCCTCCCGCACCCGCTCCCTGTCGGAAACTCTGCCGGCCCGCAGCTCGCGGCAGCCGCTGGCTGAACTCTCGCCGTCGGAAGAAAACCTTCTGTGCCGCCGGAGTGCGCAGGACCACAAACTCGCCAAATCGGAGATCTGGACGCCTATCATCGACCGCTGCCTCATGGAAGCGCTGAGAATATACCCGAAGTTCGGCTTCAGCTATAAAGACCAGCCGGGCAAGCCGGTGAGCCGCAACGAGCTTATTTCCAAGTACATTCAGGAGAAGACGGGCCACTACCGGACGCGCCAGCAGATCTCCAATCGGCTGCAGGTGTTCAAACGCCACAATGCGCACGACAAGGAGCTGCTTAGTCTGATTGTGAACGGCGCGCCTGTCCCGTCGGGCGCGGCCTCGGCATCCGAGAGCGCGGCAAGCCAAAACTCCGTCCCCTCCGTCCATTCCGTCCACTCCGTCCATTCCGTCCACCAAATGCCGACTCCGAACTCCGCCGTCCAGCCGCCCTCAGGTAATAAAAATGCCGTCCCGGAACACTCGCCGCTGTCCCGCCTGCAGAATATTCTGGAACGGGTGAACGAGTACGACGAACTGGAACCGGCGCGCCCGTCTCCAACCCCCGCGGGGCCTGCCGAGGCCGTTTTTGAGCTGCTGCCCATCAAAGCCTTCATCGCCTACAGCGACAGCCGCAGCAAAGAATACTACACGGAGTATACCGATTCTACGCTCCAATCGGGCAACTTGGACCTCCTGCCGCTTTCGGCTCTCAGGCCGGTTTTCCCGCCTGAGTGCATCCACACGTGCCGGCAGACAAACCCTGCCGCCATATACCATTTGAGCTGCTCCATAGGCTTCCACAACGAGTCCATGGAGACTATCGGCGGCATTTTCTCTTCCGAAGTGGAGCTGCTGGTCAGCAACCAAAAGGGGACCGGGAACTGGTTTCTCAGCACCCGCATATACCGCGGGGAGCGGGAGATCAGCAGCACCAGCGGGGCACTCAAGCCGCCCATCCCGGTGGACCAAAGCAGCCACAGTATGCTTGTGGTGCCGTGTGCGCGGGATTTCTGGGGCAGCTACCTCCACTGGCTGCACCAGCGGGACGCCCGGTGTCCGCATACGTCGGCGTTTATAGCCGAAGACCGGGACGAGCTGCTGCGGAAGATATCCGTTCTGCAGACGGTTACATACGAAAGCGAGCCGGGCGGCGCCGGGATGGCGACGGTGCTGCTGTGGAGTTTCCAGGACGGCACGCACCGGGGCGCGGAAGGACGGCAGACGACGGTGGCGCGGGTGTTGGACGACGACACGCTGCAGCTGGACGATGTGGCTGGGGGCGGCCGGCAGTTGGAGGGCTTTGAGCGGTTCACGCGGCTGCTGGACGAGGAGGCGCTGCTGCTGAGCCACGCGCCCCCGGGGCTCAGCCACCAGAGTCACGTGACGCGCCACCCGAGCCACGAGCTGCGCCACGAGCTGAGCCACTCCGCTAGCCAGTCGGGCCAGCCGGGCGACTCCCCAAACAGCGTCTCCACCATCAGCGACCACACACTCGACTCCGCCTCGTACGGCGATTCGGATATGTTCCCCGCGTCGTACCTGCGGCACACCCGCTCCATGGCTAACATTGCCGACACGTACCCCGAGGCAATGCTGGCGGGATCTGCCGCCACGGGGGTTGCCGGGGTTGCCGGGGTTGCGGGGGTTACCGGGCCGGCGGCACGCGGGACGGCCATGAAGCGGCGCGGGCCGCCGATGCAGCTGACGATACCGCGGACGGAGTCACAGGTGGGGCTGGAGCCGTCTTTGCGGTCGGCCCCGCCGTCCACTGCCGATTTCGGCACGGGGAAGCGGAACAGCAATTTCTTCGACATCCCCGTGCGGAAGTGGGCCGATCCGAGCGGGTCCGGCGCCGGGTTTGCCGCTTCCGCCCGCCCGCTGAGTGCAGACGAGGCGGCCGAAAAGGCGCTGTGCGAAGGGGAAGGCCGCATTTTCGGACATCGGCAGCCGCAGCCGCAGCCGCTTGGGCCGACAGTGCTGCGCACGCCCGTGCGGCACAGTTCGTTTTCGGACGGGTTTCAAGGCGGCGCGCCTATTCGAGCCACGTCGACGCCGAACGGGAAGGCCGGCGGGAATGCCGAGTTTGACTCCCAGCCTATGGCGGCGTCGCTGGCTGCCAGCAAATATCCGCTGAAACTGGCGACTCCCGTGGCAGTGTCGAGTATTAATATAATCACGCCCGACGAATTTGCTGGGCCGAAAAGCAGCGGAAGCGGAAGCGGAAGCGGAAGCGGAACAGAAACGGGGGGTTCGGCTGGACCTGCCAGTTCGCAATCCGGCGGGATGCTGTCTAATACAAGCCGCAGTGCCAGCATTGCCAGTCTGGCCGGAGCGGAGTCGGATCGGAAGAGCCGAGAACAATCGAGCGGTAAGTTCAGTGTGATGCCTCCCGGAGGGGACATTCTGACGCTGAAGCGGGGTATCCAGTTTGAGTTTTATGATGTCGGCAAAGACCAACGCAAACGGGCCAACACTCTTTCGGGGAAAGACATGATGGAGCTGAGCTTCACCGATGGCCCAGGTGTGGAGAAGGAACGGTAGAGGAAGAAATTGGGAAAAAGGTAGTGAAATATTGGAAGGGAAACATGCATAGACGAATGGTCTCAGTGACGGTCGGCAAGGACTTTGGTTTTTCCAGAGAGAGAACCGCTAGATGATTGTGATTAGTAGAGTCTGGTAACTCAGTGAAAACAAGGGCATTGTATTTACAGGTATTGTTGTTGTAGGAGGTGGAAGGTTGGGGTGGAAGTGAAGATCGAGGGTATGGTGAGTGTTGAGATTTGTGCTGGAAGTTCAATGTGGTGTTTCACAGCTATCTGCGTCGTGCTTTGTGGTGTGTTTGATGAGAAACAGAAGGCCCGCAGAACGTGGTGTCAGTGTGAGAATGAGGAAATGGAATCAAACAGTCCAAGTACTGATTCTCAACAGTCTCTCTGGTGCGTTCTTCTATGCTAAGAAAACGCAATGATATGAGATTTGCGAAGCCTAGAATAAGGATGCCTCAAAAGGAAAATGCTGCTGATGTTTCAACAGGATAATGCAAAATGTGGGCACACAACTCCCCCATTCTATAGAACCCAGATGGTAGCCAGTGCTGAATAAATGCAGTGATGAAAGAATGAAAGACGCACTGCAAATAGGCGTGTTTCTTTCCTGGTGAACTATCCCTTGGTTGTGACTTCTGACCATCCAGAATTCAGTCTAGCATCTGCCTGACATTGATGTTCAACCTTTTCTTGCCTATCCAGCCAGCCAACTCCCGATAAAAGCTGGATTTTTCCTCTGTTCTGAAAGAATAACTCTCCATGTCGCTCAGATAAGAAGGACAGGTGCCCTGGAAGACTCTGCCAATACCATGAAAGGCTCTTCTTGATGCTCCGCCCATGATCAATACATCCCCGCTCTGTAGCAGCAACTGAAACGGAGGGATCTTCCTCACTGGTGTCCCATTAACAGGTTCAACGTGCTCAGTGTCCGATTTATACATCCCGATATAAAAGACTGAGTCACATCCAATGGAAATCGACACCAAGTCTCGTTCGCTCAGCTCAGATATGTCTTGATGTCCCAGCAAAATGTGACCATCGCTATAGTAATTTATGATCCCCGATTGAGGTTTCATAGCAAACACAGGCCAGCCCAAAAGCGTTTCTAGATCACGCGGCATATAGGGACACAGCTCGGAACCAAACTCGTACGTCGGATATGTTTTGGTAGTCCAGTTATACTGACCGCCCAGAGTAGTCCACCGAAGCAACTTTTCCGCTGCCGAGGCCAGCGATATCGGTTTTGTGGGGGTAGGCTGGGTATGAGGATCTTGTGGCTTGGCCAAAATCGAGTTGGAGGAATACTCTTCGCAGGACAACTCTGGGTTCTGAGAGGCCAGAATACGAAGTGGCCGGGGAAGAAAAAAATGAGTATCGAGATTGCATCTGTGTTCTTTCGGAGGGATATACTGAGTCACAGTTTTCTCCACAATGGCCTGCTGGACCACTGGAGGAATGTAGTTGGGAATGATCTGCAATCCGGGCAACTCATCTATCGTCACAACCACAGGAACCTCGGAGATAGTGTGAAGAGTCGATTGGGAAACGTCGTAGGATTCGATATCCTGCATGTAAGCCGCAAACACGCTGTTTATGATCTCAAGAGAGTTAGCCTCATTTCCAGAGGCAGCCGTAAGCTTATGGTACCTTGGAGTGTAGATGTCACTCGAGTACTGTTCCCTCTGGCCAAAGATATACACCTCACGAGGGTTCAAATCTTCTCCGGGGATGCGCCGGTGCTTCTTGAACAATGGTTTGAAGGTGTTGGTGTCGCCCTCACCATTCTTGTCAGCGTACATTTCGCTCAGAGTATCTGCGGACGTGTCTTGGAGCCTATATGCCCATTTCACCCGTATGTTATCAAACGATATTCTGTCTTTTCATAGCTCTTCAGTGCCCTTCGTTGTTCTTCATTTGCTCATCTTATCGCATGGAAATCACCTCACCACTCACTTCAGAGTGAAACTTTTCTATGCATGACAGGATGCTAAAAGCGCGGCACAAGGAACAGATAACGCAACGATAGGCTCTTCAGACCTGTCCTACTATGAAGAAATAAAATAAAAGACGAGTTACCTGAATATTATTATAGGATCTGTTTATCTTCACAATTTGTGCCCTTCGTCGTCACCGTTTGTACCCATCCGGCTGACGGGTCCACAAAGGCGCTTCAAAAAATCGATTGTTAGTGCCTGGTTCTACGCCATATAAAGCTGCACGCGTAACTCTGAGCATTAACGAACTGCCGATCCTGAAAATTTGACGACTGACAGGCCCATACAAAAGCATGAAGCAATATCAAATGAGAATACTGATGATCGATCACCGTACGTGGGGGTTTTCTGTGCATAGAAACGTCCCAGTTTGCATAGTGATTGCTGAGGAGCAAGCTGGAAAACCGGATTGTGTACTATGCAGGCGTCACTCAAAACTCTGGTGGGCCAGAGTGCCCGGGCTCGAAGTAGCCGAGGGATGGCCAAGCTGGTGCGGGGACTGCAAACAGGAAAGAGCGCCAGTGCGGGGCTTCCGTCTTGGCCTGAAACGAACCCCAAACTCCAAATTCACAATCCTAAACTAAGAAGCGCCGTTTTGAAGGGAGTGCCGAAAGAGGGTCCGTACTCCTTGAAGTCGAGGAAGTACAAGCTGCAATATGAGTCTCCGGAAGGACTGAATGAGGTGTTTCCTCTGGCATACGAGATTGTTGCGAAGAACGCCGCCAAGCTCAAGCAGCAGGCAAAGGAAGTGGAGGAGCGACTGGAATCGGCTGGAGAGGAAGAGAAGGCCGAACTGAGCAAGCAGCTGGAAGATCTGCTGGCCCAGGCCGATGTGTGCAATCCCGAAGTGCTATACCGATTTGAGACCAAGAACTACGATTTGAGCGAGCCCGTGTACAGATACTTGCGGCGCAAAGAATGGGAGAGTTACGATTTGATGCTGGTGATGCAAAGGTTGGAGCAGCTGCACGTGATTCCCGACACGTTGCCCACTCTCGAACCCACAGCACACTTGAAAATCAAATTTGTCAACGAGCATAACAAATGGGTTGTACCCGGAGAGAAGATCTTCAGCCGGGTCAGTAGCATGCCGCCTGTGTTTGAGGTGGAGGACATGGAGCCTGTGCCAGAGGGAGGACATTTGTACACTGTGCTGATTGTTGATCCAGACACCCCTGATCTGAACATGAACTCCTACTCCACAACTCTGCAGTATGCAGTCGCCAACATTGCCATCAAAGACAACACAGATACCTCTATCGGCCTGCAGAAGCTAGCAGAAGCCGACACTTTGACTGAATATCAGCCTGCGGGCACGGAAAAGAACGCACCTTATCATCGGTCTTGCGTCTGGCTGTTGAGACAACCCCACGGAACTCGTCTTCCGTCCGATGAAGTTCCCCGTGACTTTTTCAACATCCGCCAATTTGTCGCCGACCATCAGCTGACTCCTGTGGCCGCTACTGTGTACCGCAGTGTCTGGGACAGATATACCGAGACGGTACGCAAACTGTACAACATGCCTGAGGGCAATGTATACAGAAGAGTTCGTCGATAAAGGCTCTGAAGTTCCAGATGCTCTCTCTTATGACATGTACATATCAAATTGAAAACGCTTCAGCTTCACTTGGTCCTTTCGTAATTCTCAGCTCAAGCTCCACGAATATCGGAAACTATATCTCAGATTACGGATAACATGACAATGCCTAGAATCTCCGATTCAGATGAACGAGACACTTCCAATACATCTCGGTGCACAGCCGTTGTTACCGTTCGGGTACCGAACCACCGGAATGCGAGCTCTGACTCTTCTGTTGACCCGATTAGGTTTAACCCGCTGTATATTTGTCCCTGCGTGCTCGCTGCCGTGTAGTCAACTGATTGACATCCGCTCAGCCAAACCTCGACTGCCCTACATCCGACCCCATATTACCAAATCTGTCTTTTACCTCCACCACCCAGAATCAAACCTAACCCAAGTCTTGATCTTCTTTCTCTCTCACACTTGAATGACCTGACTTCACACCTCTATGTCCTCATCCCACCGTCCAACATCTTTCTCCTCCATCCACCGCTCCGGCCGTCCAGACTTCACGTCTCGCTCTGCATTACTACCCAATCCGGTATATCCACTCCTGCAGCCTCCTGCAGGCACTTCCGTTTCCAGACAGAGATGCGCTGCCTTCCCGATCGGGAAGCAAGTGGAAAATCGGCCCGATAAGCCATATATCTGAGCGGCGATAACAACCAAAGTCCAAATTCCTGCTCGGAGCTACAAACTGAAAATCCAGAATGGGAAGACGCGCCGGAGGAAACCCGCCCTGAGGGGTGCAAAACACACTTTGCGTGAATAAGATCTGACCCAGCAGGGAATGCCGCGCGCAGACTGCCCAAGAGGGCGCCTTTCCGCTCCCGGGTAGCCAAACCGTTCCGAATCTCAGCTTATTTTTATCGGGCGGATAAACCCAGAGGCGGCTGCTGGGCTCCTCATAAATACGGTCGCTGCTCCTTCAGTAGCTGCTTGGTTTTCTCAGAAGCAGGAAGAATGCGAGACAGTTAGTAGATTCCTCTCCCCTTCATAACCCAGCAACACCCGGGGCTTACTAGTGGAATATTGGATCCGAATCACGACCCAACCTCTTGGAAGTAATAGACGCTCCGTTTCTGACTTAACCTTTTCTTCTCTCCCTCTTCCCACCTCCAGCACAATGGTTCATCCTTTTGACTCCATCCTGGCCGAGGAGATGGAACTGGCCTCCTCCCTCATTATCAAGGCCCATCCCGATGAGACAGTCAACTTCAAGGCCATTGAACGGTCCGACCCGCCGAAAGAGCAGATGCTGCTCTATCTCGAGGCCGAGAAAACCGGCAAGACGCTGCCGCACATCCCGCGCATCATCTACGCCTACTACGTCTTTGCCTCCTCCTCTCTGACCTACAAAGCTCTGGTCAATGTCACTGCCGGCCACATCATCTCCGATAAAGCCCAGGCCCCCGGAGTGGTGGGCCCCATCCAGCCGGACAACACCAAGTTCCTCACCGACATGTGTCTCAACAACCCCAAGGTCCAGGAGGAAATAGCCAAGATGAAAATCCCCGCCGGATATCATGTGATGACAGACCCCTGGACATACGGCACAGACTCCTTCACCGAGACCCGCCAGCTGGTGCAGCACTACATGTACCTGGCGGCCAGCGACCATCCCGAAGCCAACTACTACTCCATCCCGCTGTCCATCTCGCCCATCTTCAATGCCATCACATACGAGCTGGTGGACATCCAGCACCTGCCGCTGGGCGAGGACGACACCCGGGTTCCCACAGCTCCCTGGAAACCCGTGCCGGCGGTTGAGTACCATCCTGATTTGATCCCTGACAGAGCGGAGCAGGTGGTGCAGCCGCTGAGCTTTGTGCAGCCGGAGGGGGTTTCGTTCACTGTGAAGGGCAGTGTGATTGAGTGGCAGAAGTGGAAGTTCCATGTGGCCACGAACTGGAGAGAAGGCGCTGTTATTTACAATGTCTCCTTTGACGGGCGGGATGTGTTCTACCGCATGGCTCTGTCTGAGATGACTGTGCCGTACGGCGACCCGCGCACTCCGTACCACCGGAAACAGGCGTTTGACTTGGGTAGCGATGGTTTTGGTGTGTGTGCCAACTCGCTCACTTTGGGGGCCGATGTGATTGGCACAGTGCAGTTTTTCGACACACTGCGGGCGGGGGCCCAGGGCCAGGCCAAGCGTATTTCCAATACTGTGGCGGTGTATGAGAAGGACAACGGGCTGCTGATGAAGCACGTGAACTACCGAAACGAAAAGGCATATGTCACCCGCCGCAGAGAGCTGGTGGTGAACATGATTGCCACTGTGTCCAACTACGAGTACATTGTCGAGTTTATCTTTGACCAGGCTGGTGGGATCGAGGCCCAGGTCAGAGCCACGGGTATTCTGTCCACCACGCCTATCAATGAGAACACAGTTGTGCCCTTCGGCACGCTGGTGGGCCCCAACCTGCTGGCGCCGTACCACCAGCATCTGCTGTCTTTCCGCTTTGATCCTGCTGTGGACGGCCACAAGAACACTGTGGTGTACGACGATGCTGTGCCTATGCCGAAGGACCCTGTGCTCAACCCGCATGGAGTCGGGTATGTGACCGAGCGGCACTATGTGGAGACGGCTGGGTTTATTGACCAGGCGCCGCAGAAGGCCCGCACAGTTAAGGTGATCAACGAGAACAAAATCAACCCTGTGTCGAAGAAGCCTGTGGGGTATAAAATCAAGCTGGGCGCCAGCCAGAGTGCTTTGGCGGATCCGTCCTCTTTCAACACCCGCAGAGCCCACTACTCTACTAAGCAGTTCTGGGTGACCAAATACCACGACGACCAGCTCTATGCTGCTGGGGAGTTCACCAACCAGTCCAAGGACGACACTGGGTTGGCTATTTGGGCGTATAATAGCGACAAGGTGCGGAATGACGATGTTGTTGTTTGGGTGACTCTGGGTTTCACCCACGTGCCCAGAGTTGAGGACTTCCCTGTTATGCCTGTGGAGATGCATAAGATTGAGATCACTCCGGTAGGCTTTTTCACCAAGAATCCTGCTCTGGATGTGCCTCAGTCCAATGCCCGGTTCAACAAGTCTGTGTTGGTCCAGTCGTCTGCCAGTGCGGAGGCCAGCAGTGCTGGATGCTGTGCTGCAAAGATTTGATGTGGAGGGGAGATAAGGGGTAGTTTGCGAGTGGATTGTTGGAGGGAGAGTTCATCAGAACGGTATAGAAACATGTTTCATAGAAATTAATTTGCTTGTTGTATTTTCAAAAGATGGTTAGGAGTGGGAAGGGTTTTTGTAGGTCGGCAGGGGGAGGATTGGCAAGAAAAAGGAGAAATAAAGCTGGCCACTTGCTGTCAAGTAATACATAAGTGAGAACGGCTTATTATTTGTATGTATATCAAAGCTACTATCTGTTGTTCAGCGATGTGATGTGATCAGAGGACGGCTTCAAAGCGTCTGGAAGCCCGTTCCAGTACGTTTTTGCTTTGTGAGCCGTCGGTTCGCAGAGTGATGGACTCCTGGAGGCTCATACTATAAGCTGGTGGCCGTTCTATTCTCTTACAACTAAAACTACTAAAACTACCATCACCATCCAAAAGGCCCTTTTTCTTAACTTCCGCCACTTTCAGGCTTATCGGCTTTGAAAGTCCGGAGATAACATGGGAACCCTTCCCGAAAAGAGGGTCTTAACGACTCTGAAGGCTTTTCGAATGTCAATCGAAAACGTTTCGAGCACTCAGTACTGTCATAGTAGCGCTTGATATTCATAAAAATGTGAATTTGTGTGAATCTGACTTGTAAAACATACATATCTATCACACCTCTCTCAACATAATGTCTCCCAGTGTCTCAGATAATGGAGGATCTGGAGAACAATAAGGGTCTGGCGAGACCCTTAGTTTCAGGGTCTACCACAAACGGTTTTGCCCGGCTTTGTGATTTTTGCAGGCAGGCCCCAAAATACGTTTGCGCTTCTAACCTAGTTCTGTGTCAGACCCCGATGCGCAAACACCGACCGGCAGAGTGCAAAACAAACACTGACTCTGATGATCTTTGCTGATGTTTTCTTCTTAAATGTTTTATCATTTGAGGAACAAGTCATCACTCCTATTTCCATCGATTTCTTTAGGCATCTGAGGTGCTCCAGAGCTCTCTGAAGTTCAGTTTCCTGTTTGGACAGGCTGTAAAAGGAAGTTTTGATATCTGACTTTTTGATGGGCAAGGATAGCTGGTGGCACAGTAGGCTTTGATGGTACAACATCTGTAGGCCAGTTTTTGGTTTTTCATCTCTTTTTGGGGGTGGAGACGGTTTTCTGCTGTCTTGCGAGGCTTCAAACTCATACAAAGACTGCGAGAATGTCGGGGCTGATGAGCCGCTATAGCCGGCCCACACCTGTGGTGCATGGCCTAGCGGTAAGAATGCTGATTAGAGCGCTGCGACCGCCTGCGGTGGAGCAGGCTGGCGAAAGCGAACCTTTCAGGTTCTGTAGCGGACGGTTCTTCACACTGAACAGCATCCCTGGCGACAAAAGACTACTGAGAGGTCTGTATGAAGGGAGCGGCAAACATGCAGTGAGCCATGAGGCCAAAGCCTATAATCACACAGTGGCTAAAGAAGTCAGGCCGAAGCCCAGCAATAGCCACGGCTTGTCGTACTTTATTGGGGCTGGTTATCGAGGGAAGATCAATCCCGAAGGCAAAGACAAAGATGGCAAACCGCGGGAGCTGATCGGCTCGGAACTTCTGCCGGCTGACAGACCCAACACTGGGGAAGACGCCTTTTTCTACCAGGAAGTGAAAGGCAGGGATGGAAGCAATGCAGTGGCCTTAGGAGTAGCGGACGGGGTAGGGGGATGGTCCTCGGCTGGTATCACGTCGTCCCTTTTCTCATACACCCTGTGTGACAAGCTGAAGAACATCATGAAGTCAGAAGTAAAACCAGACTCTGAGACCAAGGAGCTGGTATCTCTTCCGGACCCAGTATATGCGCTGGCAAAATCGCACGAGGCAATTGAAGCCGAAGAAAAGGTGCCGGCAGGAAGCTCCACAGCTTGTCTGGGCACTATTTCCCCATCAGGGAAGCTTCTGGTAGCCAATCTCGGCGACTCGTGGTTTGCCGTGGTGCGCAATGGCAGAGTCGTTTACGAATCCACGGCCCAGACTCACGGATTCAACACTCCTTACCAGTTGACGGTGATCTCGAAGGAGATTCAGAAGAAACTACAGATCACGACAAAGGGTTACATCGAGGATAAGGCTCAGAAAAGCGACAGATATAGTTTCCAGCTTAGACCTGGCGACATAGTTGTGTTTGCCACGGATGGGCTAGTGGACAATCTCTTCACTGAAGATGTGGAACGGATCATCAAGGACCAAATGGAAAAGTCCTCTCAAGACCATCTGCCGCCTCAGCAAACAGCTGTCAATTTAGCACAGGCCCTGATGTCAGAGGCATACAAGTTGGGGCTGGATAAAACCTACGAAAGTCCATTCTACAAAGAGCTGGTGGCGTTTTACACAGCACATTACCCCAGGGAGAAACTTCCATTTCACGAGTACAAAGGGGGAAAGCATGACGATGTGACTGTATTGGTGGCTTTGGTCGAGTGAGAGGAGGGAGAAAACGTATCTGGCTGTTGTTGAAGGAACCTCGTTCACACAAGACAATCAAGTCATTGATGATCTTTCTGGGCTTGACACTAATAGATGTCAAACTGAAGCGCCCTTTTTATTCCAACACTTGCATGGGCTGGTTGTCAGCAATTGTCGGCTGCGGCAGTGAACGGATGTTCACAGCTACAACCAGTTGGTAATTCGGTAAACCAATAAATCACCTCTCAAATCATACCGAATGGTCACGCTAACACAGTCTGTATAGTTATGACCAGAAATAGGGTGAGGTGTTGATTGTCGCACAATCAACACAGACACCGGTTTATCGAGAGCAGCTGATTGATAGCAGATTGGATAGTTCTGTGAATACAGCATTCACAGAACTATCCAATCTGCTACTAGCTGCAAAAATGTGCTCAACTGTTCACTCGATTGAGCACTATCTACCTTCTTTGTCAATCTCTCAGTCTTGTAGTGTGTAGTTCATCACTTTCTCCTTGATGACTTGCTTCATCTCTTCTTGCTCCCTCTGTTTGTTTATCACATTTGTCCGGAACTTGGAGGTTTCGGGTACTAGGATACTGCGAGAAATCTGGTTCTTGCCATCTCTCGCCAACAGAACAAAAGGCCGCGATTGATCTGCCTTGGATGCAAGAGGAGGTGGGATGTCGCCATCAATACTAGAGCCGTTTCGAGAGCCCCCTAAGAATAGCCGCGGCTTCATTGGTGATCCTTCATCGCTAGCCAAATTTCCGGCACTCTTCAAGCTGGCCGAGCCTAATTCCTGATCGGGGACAGGCAGTGTGAACCGCGACACAGCTGTGTGTCTTGAATCTTTGGCGGACGCGTTCATCACTTTGCTGAACTGCAGGTCAAACGCTCTTTCCTGCTCCAGCAACTTAGACAAACGTTCGGCGGCTTCTCGGGCATCGGAGTCGGAATCGGAATCGGAGTCTGAGTCAAAGTCAGAGTCGGATTCAGAGACATTAGACATGGTATCTGCATTATCTCCGGAATCGGCATCTTCTCCCGAATCCGAATCCGAGTCTGAGTTTTGCGAATCGTCTTCCTCGTCCTCCTCTCCATCCTCTTCATCTTCCTCCTCCCCTTCTCCATCGTCTTCTTCCATATCCTCCTCATTGTCTTGCACTATCCCGTCTCCCAAATCGCTTATTGGCAATGTTGAGCCGTTCGAGGCCTCTCCGGTCTCCAAGTCCTCCTTCTCATGACCATTGGAGCCAGGAGATCGGACTTCCCCGCTGCTGGAACGCGTGTCCTCGGCCTTTCCTCGCAAAACCTGCCGGTTGGGTCCTTTCTCCCCGTCCGCCACTTCCGGCAGAGGGATCATCGGGTAGAATCGTTTCGTCGACCAGTAGAACTGGGCCACTTCACCCGTGGCCTTTGCAGAGCAGTATTTGTCGCACACGGCTTTCAGCTTCTCCAAAGCCGCCTCGGATGTTTCTTCCGCATTGTACGATTCTCCTACAAGCCGGAAGATATCATTCAGAAAGAACCGGTGGTCGAAACTCGGCCTCTGCCGCAGCGTCAGCTGGTAGGCCAAATGCCGCACAAACAGTTCCAAATACCCCTTGGGTGTCTTCCGCCGGATCGGCTCGCTTTTCGGCCGCCTACCCCACTTCCGAGCGGAGGCCGAATCGGAAACCTCATCGCTATACAAACTCAGCAGCAACGCTCGCAAAACAGGCACTTTCCACCACTCCTCTTTGCCAGCTTTCAAACCCAGCACCAGGAAGGCTACGCGGAAAAGCGCAGCGACAGACAAAACGCCTTCTCTGGCTAGCAAACTAAGATACTCCGCCAGCAGCACAGGCGTCTGAGTATCCGCCCCGAGGCTTTCCGTCAACGCCTCCATGAACCGTGTGAGTACCACGTCGACCACCGAGGCCACAAATTTCGGCTTCGTCAGAGAAAACTCCCGCAGTAGGAACGCCAGAGAGCCGAGGTTGTCCAGCTTGTGCAGCTCGGGGAGGACAAACACGGCGAAAAGCTTGTCCACCACCTCGTCTTTCTCCCAATGGAGCTTCATTGTGAGCAAACGCACGTGTTTCCGTGTTTGCCATGACAGCTCGTCATAGTAGAGAATGTCGGCAAACTTCACCTCCATTGACGGCTGAGCCTGCGACGGGACTTGCGGAGTTGCTGAATCCGGTTTTGCGCCACTCGGCCTGCCCGCTCCGTCGGTTCCAACAGCCTTAACAGCAACCACAAGGCCACGCACCTTTAGACGGTCGTCCTGGTTGAACTCCGGGCCCGCCAGCCGCTCCACCAGCTCCCGCAACATGTCTTCCATATACTGGTGGCTGACAGGGTGCCGATACAGGTATCCGCCCACACAATTGAGCAGCACGGAAAGCGAAACAAGCATGCCGCTCTTCAGCCGCCGGATGAGCCGATAGACACTGTTGAGCGCCACAGGCAGCGGGATCAGCTCAAACTTCACCAGCTCGCCGAAGAACAGCAAACTGCGGGCCCACTGTTCCTGAAAGTACAAACTGCGGTCTTTCAGCACCTCGGCAATCTCGGCAGCAAACGCCTCGCTGTAGTTTTTCTTCACCATCGCCACAAATCGCGCCAAAAACGGAACACGTGCCGGCTCCAAATTATTCGGATCCACAATATACTCAAGCAGCCGTTGCTGGGAAAGCGTAGATTTCTTCAGTTCGGCCAAAACGGCTATTGTGCTGTCCGTGAGGGTCTCGGAAGAGTCTGCGGCCGTTAGTTTGGCCAGAAGCACTGCGGCAGGGTCCACCGCTGGCGCCGGTTTTGGACTTTCTGCCACAACTGGGGGTTTTGCACCGCCTTTCCCTTTACCAGTTTTGTCCCGCGCCTCTGCGGAGCCTTTTGCCGGTTTGCTTTGCTTGGAGGCTTTTGCGCCCTTGCCAGGATTCGCGTCAGCTCTGCCAGGTTTCGGGCTGTTTTTTTCACCCGACGGCTGTTTCGGCTTTTCGGCTTTCCCTTCTGCTTTCGGCTCAGGCTTCGGCTCCGGTTTCGGCTCGGGAATGTCCAAATGGGGGATCTCGGTATAAAACCGCCGCTCTTCGGCATCCGGCCACAGCTTTTCCACCAGTTCCGCCTCCGGCCCGTCTCCCGGTCGGGCACTGCTGGACGCCGAGATGAGCCGCTCGCCGATGGCCCCGGCAATAATGTTGTAGTTTTCCGTCAATTTAGATGCCGCTTCCTGCAGCTCGTTGAGCTCCTCAACCTCAAAGCTGATGTTTTTGATCTGCAAGCGGAACTCGCGGTCTCGGGTTTTTGCAATCAGCATGTTCATGTCGGCTATAATTCTGCTCACTTTGCCGAGATATGATCTCAGCATTTCGGTAATTATCTCCTTTTCCTGTTGTGGAAGGCCGAACGCGCTGCCTCGCGGGGATTCGGCAGCCTCCGCTTCCGCAGGTGGCGTTGCAGGAGCCAAAACAACACACTCAGCGCCGCATTTGCGGACAAAATATGCCGCAGCAGTGATTGTGTTGCCCTTCTTCACCTCATATCGCAAAATCTCCCCCAAAACTAAAGCCGGAAGAGGCAGCGAGGCCGGCCCGTCAATTGCGCCCTTTCCGCCTTGAACACAAAAAGCCGGCAAATCCGTCTCGGCTGCGTCCCGAAGCGTGCGGAACACTCCGACTACACAAAGCTCAGAAACAAACCGCAGAATTGACTTTTGCTGTCTCAGTTTGGCCGCTTTGGCCGCTTTGGCCTCTTCGGGCGTTTCTGCCGCCAGCGCATCAAAAGCATTTGCTGGAGGGCTCTCGACAGCCTTCAGCAGCAGACTCAGAAGCACGGGACTGAATTTCTCACCAAACCGTTGGTGGAGAGCAGAGACAACCTCAACAGCTGCGTTGATGTCACTGGTTGTTCGGCATTTCAGCATTCCCTCGGCCAGAGCGGGTATTATCTCTACCAAGTATTTCTCCAAGGAGACAGTCTGGATGTCTTTGAGAATGCTGGAGAGTTGGGAAGCATTGAGGGTTTGCTGCACTTTTTTAATGAACATTGTGTTTCTCTTCAGGCTCCTGTCCAGAGAGGACAGCGAGGGAGCTTGAAACACATCTGAATAAAAAGGGGGATTGGGTTAGTGAGAGTTCGAGGTTTGGGAAGGAAGGGAGTGAAGTGATGAGAGGAGGTGGAGGAGGGATGGGAGTGAGTGGAAGAAAGGAAAAGGAAAGAGGAGTTGAGGAAATGAGGAGAGGAGGATGTCAAAAAGAAAAACTCTCAGCATAGGGAAAGGAAAGTGGAGATTAATAAGGCCAAAGGTGATAATCCATGAACAAACAGGACAAAAGATACCCAAGGAAATGAAAGACACCAGAGATAGTGAAAGAAAAGACTCTCCTACAGAGATCTGAGAGGATTGCCTTCCGGAAGAACCATTTGTTTGTGAAGTACTGATAGGATAGAACCACAAACAGATCAACGCAAAACACTCAAAGTATGACAGCTTGTCCCGGAATCACCTTGAGTACCAAAAACAGCAAACAGCCCTTCACTGAAAACAACTTCACACAGAGTTTTTTTCTGCAACACTTTTCACTCCCACTTCAGCTGCAACTTACCTTTGCCCTGCCATGTCTGCTGATTCAGTTCCCATAAAGCTTTCTTGCGTTCTGGTGTCCCTGAACCGCATTCGCCACTCCTAGAAACAGAGGTCAGCATTCGATAGTCACAACAGTTATGAAGTCGGGGAATGTAGTATTGAGGCGGTAAACTCACATTGGGGGTAAGAGGAAACTGTGGCTTCAGGAATGTTCCGACAGCCAGAGATTCCAACTGAGAGGATAAGTTGATCTAATCTGTACTATCAAACAGACTGTTCTCAGCAAGTGTGTAGATCGGAAGATTAAAGACGAGGAAAGATATATGCCACTGTACCGTTGGTGCCAATAGGCGAGATTCAGCAAATCGGATACAACCTCGGCAAAAGCGGAAGTGCGTATATTTGCTGGAGGGTGCCGACCTAAGGAGAGGTCACAGACTATCTGCTAACTCCTTTTGAGCGCTGAAATATATGAAAAGTGCGTATGACGTCAAGCAGCCTGTCGGTGATACTGCCTTCTCATGTTCGTTGACAGGTGAATGCTGGTTTGATAAATTCTGCAATATGAGCTTCACTTTCGGCAAAACACGCCGCCCTCGTTCTCCTGCAGAAAAGCCAAGAAAGGCAGCCAAGCAAACAAATATCCTCGTTGCCGTCTCTTTCGAACTCTCGTTCGTCTTTGCAGCCTTTATTAATTCTATCTGGATGCTTACTATGCTACCGAAAGGCTGTTATTTACCTGATGAAAAGCCCCAGAACGGAGCATCGCTTTGAACAAGTTCTGCTGAGAAAAGGGAGGAGACGTGAAGTTCTGGTAAAGACGTGAGGAGACATGAAGTTGTCTCTGAAAGGAGATGTGATGTTATGAGAACATCGGGTCTCACTCCGATGGGAGTCTGGCGGGTGTTCCGGCGGAAACTCCGACGGGGAAACTCCGACAGAAAGGGCGGCACACACGTATGATGCGTGTGTTGATATGCCTTGCTGCTTACTGCGGGTGTCCACTTGATGACTAGTAGTGCTTCTACAGCCGTAACAGCCGGCAGCTTAGTTCCTTTTCAAGGCACCTAATGCCTCTATAGAGGGATTTCATGAATTCATGACTTCCTAGCATCATATAAATGCCGTATATTATACATGACTGAGTACATAACAGAGGCCTATGCGTCCTTTGTTCCTTCCCATCCCAATGCCTCCACTCTCAAGCAAACGCCTCATTCCCCAGCTTAGTCCTCAGCTCTTCTATCATCTTATCCAGTTCGTCCATGCTCTGCTGCAGAGGTCCAATCTCGTCAAACTTGCGGCTTCTCTTGCTCTTCTCAATCATATCAGCAACCAGAAACCGCTGCTCCTCCATCACCACAAGCTGCTCCTGCGTCTCCTTAACCTCCTTCCGCGACAATGGCTTCTTTATAGGTTTCTCCACCTGTGTTTTCGCCTCCGGATGTTTCGCTTTCAGCACCTGCGGAAGACCCTTCAGCGGCAGCATATTCTCCTGTAGAAACTCCACAGCATACGCCACTATCGCCTGTTGCAGCCGCTTCTCCGTCTCAGACTGCACCTCCAGCTTAGACAGCTGCCGGGCCCGCAGATCAAACTGGGCAAACGAGTCCAGCAGTCTGGTGCGCAGTTTTGTTGCCTCTTGCAGCTCTTCTTTTGTCGGCACTTCCTGTCTCTCCAGCTCCCCCAGCACCCGCCGGAACTTCGGCAGCAGAATCTCTATAGACCCCCGACACACTTTCATCAGCTCATAGTGTTTGAGCACGCCCGGGGGGTCTTTTGTCTGGTCCCGCACAAAATGCCGCTTGGCAAACAGCTTGTCTTTGCATTCGCGACATATGCGGATGCTGTCGTTTTTAGCCGGCACCACAGGTACAATTTCGGTTCCCAGCTCCGCTTGCAGAATGGCTATCGGCACCTCGCGAGAGCATCCCGTGCCGTAGTCGGCACAGACAATTTTGCCGCACAGCCGGCAGTGGTGTTTCCGCAGAGTCAGCCCGAACTTCCGCAGACACACAAAACAGTCGGAAATGATCTTGTCGTCCTGCCATTTCACCACATGCGTCTCCACATTCCGGCGCCGGAATGTGTGGCCGATGGAAAACAGGTTGCTTTTCGTGTCGGCCTGGTCTTGTTCATTCAGCTTTTCAATCGACAGAACCAGCTGGAGGGAGAGTAATCAGAAAAGAGATAATAGTAGTTAGTATGAGTCATCAGAAGGATTCACTTGATTTACAAGTAACAATAGTATCGCGTTCTTCACCCTCTCAGCAGCAAAACCATACACTCACCTTTTGAAGCCGTTTCTCCAGCTTCATCACCTCCAATGCCATGCTGTCTATTTTCCGTTGCCGGATGGCCTGGAAGTCCGGAAACAGGTCAATCACAAGCCCCTTGTTGTCCCATTTGTATGTCTTCGCTCTCTGTGCCTCGGCATGTTTTGGCCGCCTTCGGGGCGACGCCAGTCGGCTTTTCGGCTCGGCATGCGGCCCGGGGCTCCGCCGGTCGCCGGGCCCGTTCATCTCGGATCACACAAAGATAAAAAGCGCCGGCCCGGAGCTTCTGCAATCGGAATCAGACGATTCACTGAATGGGAGTAACGCCGACAGTGGGGAGATTTGATGCTGGAATGCCCCATAAAGAACAGAGCCAGAGATGCTTGAATTAACTGGGTTGGAGGAGTTTCTGCAGTTCTACCTCTCAGATCACTGGGTGGTTGTTGATCCGAGGTTTTCTTTCTGGTTTATCGCCTGGATTTGATAGTACGGAGCTGGCGGAATGTGCAGGGAGAGAGCCGAGAGTATGTGATGATGTGATCATATTATCAATATCAGTTGCTGATTATGTGATGAAGAGTAAGCTGCTAATTTTATGATTATGTGATATAAAACTCACGGGCCCACAGGGTGAGACCCAGCGTACGAAGAGGAGACCTGAAGGCTATATATAATAGCTAGCTATTACAGCTGATTTATGGATTTGAAAAGTAGTTTTCAGGGTTTGAGAGAGCTTTTCAGTGAGTTTCGAGATCTCCTGGAACCTCCTCGGGGTTTCTCCACTAACCTGCGCTTCTAAGGTTCCAGGGGTGAATAGGGGGATGTGCCAAGGGGTCCCAAGGACAAGTGAGAAATGCCGACAAGAGGAACAAAAGGAAAGGAAGGGGGGGATGAATATTGCAGTCGAAAAAGTATTAAGAATTCGGCAAAAGGGGCAAAACAAAGATAGAACAGAGAAATCAGGGAGACTAGCATAGACGCAGAGAATATCAGAAGGCCGGCAAAACCCGGGAATAGGAGTTTGCAGTACCGAAGGTAACGGAAGCCGAAATTCCTCGAAGGGCGGAAGATCATTCAATCCCTGAACTGCAAAACGGCAAACCCAATCGCTTCATCAACACACCCCACACCAGAGAGTCATCAACACTCCCAGGACTCTCATAGTTCCCGTAACAGGAAAAGTCGCTCAAGGGAAAGAACTGATAGTGAGATTGGACAGAAGGGGAAACAGAATGAGACAAGAAAGGGAAGATCGCCGACAACAGTAGGACATCACGAGGCTGGGAAAGAGACACTGAGGGAGATATTCAGGAGACCAAATGGACTGCTATTGCAGTCTCCGCCACACAAAGCATGAAGCCATCCTCTTAGTCATTGTCCATATCATAAAGTAAATGTAGGATTTGGGATAGAAGACAGATCTGGGAATTGCCAAATAAATCCCATTCTCCACATTCGAGACTCCAAACTCAGCCGTTTCCACTTTCCCCTCCTACCCCTCCTACCCCTCTTCACATCTGGTCCAGCGACTCGTAACCCGTGCGCTCGTCCCGCCGCCGAGGGTATTCCGTCAACGTATAGTAATCCACCATTACCCCGCCCAGCATCGCCTTCCCCGCATCTGGATCGTAAGGGTCCATCCGCTCAAACGCGAAAAAATCCACCCGCCCGAGCGGCAGGAAAAAATCAACCAAATTGCGGTAAACGCCGTAGTCGGCCGGCCGGCTCCGCTTCCGCCGCCGCCGGGCCGCCGGCCCGCTCCGCATTGCGTCTCGAGCCGTAGCCACAAACTGGTCCAGCCCCAGCAAACGGTACACTGTGGAAAAACACGTGCGCTCGGCCCGGCGCGGGATGACCATCGGCCCCTCGGCTACCCCGCCTACCCCGCCTACCCCGCCCCCACTCCCCTCCAACTCCCCGCCCTCGGCGTCCTCCTGCCGCGCCAAATCCTCCGCCAGCTCCCGCGGCACGTTGGAAAAGTCCGACGGCTCGCCGGCCTGGCCGTGCAGGCGGCTCGCCTCGTACGTTGTGACTCCCGAGGCGATCTGGAAAAGCTGCACAAAGATAAGAAACAGCAGCCACAAAGCCTGCAGCAGCACCCAGCACCACAGCGCCAGCACAAACGGCGCCCGCTGCGCCGCCACACAGAAGACGTCCGGCAGCAGCGCACAGCGTTCTGACCCCGCCCCTGCACTTGACCCCGCACTTGACCCCGCATGCCCCGCATGCCCCGCCGGCCCCGCCCGCAGCGAGTCAAAATAGTACAGCGCCAGGGCCAGAAACGTCAAAATACCCGTTTCCAGCCACAGAATAAACACCACAAACAGTCTGTGGTTCCGCAGCGCCACATCGTTATACACCCAGGGACAGAAATGGTCGAACCGCGCCACACAGCGTTTGTGGAACGGGGAGTATTTGCTCCGCAGCGGCTTGCGGACGAACGTGTGGACACAGAAATGCCGCGCGTCGTACCGCCCGGCCGCCAGCAGCGCCTCAATCGTCTGCCGCTGCTGCGCCACCCCGCCGGCCCGCGGCACCAGCCCGGGGTTCATGGCCATTGCGCCACCGAACGCCACCGCCACAGCCACCACCGCCACAGCCAGCACGCCGTGCGCCACCAAAGCGGCTGCCGTTTTAAGCGCCGGCACCAGCACAAACAGCCACACCACAGAAACCCAAAACAGGGTGCCGGAAAACAACCCCGCCAAATACGGCGACCGCAAAAGCCCCGCCGGACCGGGGAACTTGTCGGCAACCACAAACCGCAAAAGCAGGAAATGCGTCCCAAGAAGGAAAGCAGCCCCGCCCAGCCCCGCCCGCGCGGGGCTCCACGCGGCAAACGCCGCCAGTACCCCGCCCAAACACACATACGGAAACAGGAAAATTACCCCGCACGCGGCCCGCCTATTTAGCGTCCAGCGGCGGGGCAAGCCGCTGCGCAGCCGCCCGGCCAGCACCAGTGCGTCCTCAAACGCCCGCAAATTGTTCGTCTCCTGCGCCACCATCCGCGGCGTCTTGCCGTCTTCGGCAGCGGCAAACACATCCGCGCCATGCGCCACCAGCTCCCGCATGCACGGCCGGCTGCCCCGCACCGCGGCCCAGTGCAGCGGGGTAAAACCCCGCACGTCACGTGCCGCGGGGTCCGCGCCCCACTGCAGCAGCACCTCCACACTGAGGCAGTCGCCCTGATAGGCGGCCCAGTGCAAAGCGGAACGGTCCTCGGGATCCGCCGTCTGCAGCGGCAGCGACATGTGCAGCAGGTAAATCACCAACAGTACGTTAGACGAATGCACGCCGAGATGCAGCGCGTTGAACCCCTGCGCGTCTGTACGGAGCGGGTCGGCTCCTTGCTGGATTAGGAAATGCACAATGTACACCAGTCCCGAGCGGGCGGCCCAGTGGAGCGGGGTAGCCTGGAGAGCCCCGCCTTTAGCGTCGATGACGGCTCCGTACTGAACCAGCAGGCGGCATGCGTACAGGCGGTTGTTGATGGCGGCCCAGTGGAGCGGGGTCACTCCGTCCGGGGCGGTGTACTGAGCAAGTTCGGGTTTTTCGGCCAGGAGGGTGCGGAGGCGGTCCACGGCGCCGTACTGGGCTGCCAGGACGATTTCGGGAATTTCGGCGGGGGCGGGGGCGG